>QAPG01000127.1:0-94061 GCA_004366825.1 Colletotrichum spinosum | reverse complement strand
TATATATATATATATATATATATATATATGAAATCGGCAGCTTTGGGCGAAAGGCAATGTCAGTTCTACATTTATCTACTCTTGTGATTTCATCATTCATCTGTGACCGACCATTCAAGTTTTCATTGTATTAATCTTTCAAAGATGCAGCTTCTTCACCTTCTTTTCGTTGGGTCCCTTCCTACAACTTTCGGCCTCCCGACTCTTCTACCCATCAGTCTACCTTCAATCTCGTTCCGTCTTCGGCCCAATCACTTCATCTGGCAACCGGCTGGACCGGGCGACGGTAACATCAACTTCGTTGAGCGTTTGCAAAGCTCTCTTGACTGACATTACATAGTTCGTTCTCCGTGCCCGATGCTAAACACACTTGCCAACCATGGCTTTCTCCCACATAACGGCCGACACATCACGCAAGACGTGGTGACGAAAGCTCTGAAAGACGCCGTAAACATTGCGGAAGACATCGCAGTCGCGGCCTTCCAGCCGGGACTGAAAACAAATCCGGACCCCAATGCCAATGTGAGAATACCCGACCATAAGCATGGCTCATTTGTCGAGCTTCGAGCCCTTATAGACGCTGGCTTGTAACTGACTGACATCTGTCGCCATCATCAGTTCATCGATCTAGACATGCTCAACCTCCACAACGCCATCGAACACGACGGGAGCCTATCCCGGCGCGACGAGTTCTCCGACCCCAACAACCCTTTTGACGGGCCGACCTTTGACCAATTTCTCTCTTATTTCGGACCATCCCAGAACCTCGACGTCTCCCAGTGGGCCAACGCCCGCGCGCGGCATGTTCAGGAGATGAGCCGTGTCAACCCAAGCTTCAACGTCACCGACGCCACGGTACCTCTAATGCTGGGCGAGAGCGCCTTGATGCTGGCGGTGTATGGCCGCCTCGACAACCCGATCGCGAAGAGATCTTACCTCGAGTACTTCTTCAGTGAGTCTTAGGTCCAGCGTACGGCTATGGGACGTTGAAGCTGACCAGTAGAAGGGAGTGAACGATTTCCTGTTCTCCTAGGCTGGACTCCGAACGATACACCAATCGCCTTTTCCGCCATTTTGCAGATTTCGGGCGAGCTTGTCGCACATAGCCCGCCGGACGTGCCGCTTACTTTCGCAGCGCCGGACTCCCAATAATATGGCAGGCATTGCTATGTATTGGAGTGTGAGGTGAATCGGTCTTTTTTCTACTCGTCACAAAAGTTCGGCGCCGCTGACCGTACGTTCATAAAGAAAGCACGTTTTATATAGAGAGCAGCACGGGCTGGAATTGCTTCAGGATACAAAAGTAAATACTACATATTGCCAAGTTCGCATCTTGCGAGCTTTCGTGAAATCGCCAACACTACTTGACTCAATGGAAGTGAAAGCAAGAGCGGGCATCCCATCAGATGAAAGCTAATCAGGATGAAATCCCTCCCGTTACGGCATTTAAGTGTGCGAAAAAGCCGCTCGCTTTCATGGAACTATACAGGACCTTCTTCGAGGTCGGCATCTCGTTCCAATGGTCTCAAGTGAGACTAACGGGCACGTAGTTGATGGGCCATTTTGACCTCGATCTTGCGAATCCTGCAAAATCATGGAAGTGGCACAGTCATGACATTTACGTTGAGCATAAAACGCTGGCCAAAGTCTCAAAAGGCAGAAGAAGAGAAGCTGTGAGTGTGACGGAAAGAAAGCATAGTATCTCAAAGCAAGCACTGGTCTATAGGCTCCGATTCGTCATCTTATCCTCACCGTCGATTCAGTATCGCCTTGCTCTTCCGCCTCATCTTCCCCTTCTGATTCCCGCTCTGGATCGCCGTTTTCATCATCAAGCTCCGATTCTTCGACTATGGGGAAGCCCATCGCCGAATAGTACCAGGCCGCAAGCTCACTCTCTTTCCATTCACCGCGATCCTAGAATTCATCCTCGAATGCGCGCTCGAATCCCTTAACCTCATCATCTGGAACCTTCCTCAGCAAAGAATCCAAAAGCTTAGTCGGACGAGTGGTGGCCAAGTCGAATATTTTCCTAATCACCTGCATCATCTCGAGTGCATTGACTGGATCCATCAGATATGCTTGCAGGATGTGCAAGACAATCGTGGGCTTCTGAATTTCGTCGGTTTTGGCTTTGCGAATTTTCCAGCCGTGGATCTCATCCAAGTACGCACAGATAAGTCCAGGATCCTCATCATGATGCTATAGCACTTGGCGTGTAACAAAAGGAGTGGGAAGGCGAAGTGAGAAAACACCTTGTTCATGAGTTCACCGAGACGTTCAGCGTCGTCGATGGGCTCCAGACGATTTCTGTTCAGATCCTTGCCCCTGATTCTGTTCGCGTCTCGAGCTACTCTGCCCTTATTGCCGGACTTTCGTTGACTGGCCTCAGTTTCTGTGCGAAGGCTGTTCCGGTGGCTTCCGAGGTCGCATGCGGCTTTGCGTTCCTCGGCCTCGGCCATGTCCCTGAGCCTTTTGGCTTCGGCTTCGGCCACGATCTTCTTCGAAGATCCAGGGGTGTGTCCCTTTTGAAGCCCGGGTGCATCACGTACCTGTCGTAAAAGGCAGTCATGGCGGGCGGGCCCTGGGCAATCCGACGTGGCGGCGCATCACTCATCATGGCGTGGTCATCAACATGATGCCCTTAGCATCCATTCCAGGTTTGTTCTTGAGTTCCAGCTTCTTTTGGTAGATCAAATCCCCGTCTAGCATTTCTCGTGTACTGGCGATGACGCCACGGGCACCTCTGTCAACCTTGTCCACAATACTGATTACTTCGTGGTAGCCGAGTGTGTCTATATCTCTCCATCGTCTTGTACATATGTTGTACGTTCTGAAGCAGTCGACCCTGGCGTTGAAGACATGGGCAGCATCTTCTGTCGTGTGGTACACGTCGAGCACCACCTGCGACGAAAACAGTAGATAGAATGGGATTTTGCCCGTGTCAAGTGTCTGAAGCTGGGATTCGGCGACAGGCCGAAGAGTTCACGATTGTCACCTTCCAACCGTCCTACCAACTCACAGGCCAAGAGGTGGTGGTTCTTACCTCCCGATGGAAACTGTACATGTCCGTTGAACCGGATCGAGATACAGGCGTCATGGTTGGGATGTCGTCCACACACTGAGAGATGCAGCAACTCAGCCCGTCAGAGCCTTGCTGCTTCAACTCGACATTGAAGTTTCTCTATCCGCCGAGGTCATTCTTCGAAGCCCAGGTCCGTTCATCTCCTATAGAGTTTGAAAAGAGTGATGACTCTTGAGACGGGCGAGGATGTTACGAGGAAAGCTGCCATGACAGATTCGAAAGACGGTCCTTTGCTGCTGAACACCCATCGGAATCAGAAGTGGTCACCAACATGACAAAATCTCCCAACAGAAGAGATGATTCTCATTGTCTGAGAGGCAGCTTCCTGTGCGAAATGAAAATTTGGGCGGAGGCCAGCGGTATAGAAAGATTCAATGTCGCATGGACTACCATCAGTTCTGGTCCAAAAGTCTACATTCCCGCCATATCAGAACCGCGAATAGGTTCTTTACGGTGGCAGCAGCTCTTCACAGAACTGGTGGGTTGAGTCCATCATGCATCTAACTGATGACCGGTCTCCTATCATATGGACCAAGTTACCCTGGCCTTTGTGCAACGATTAGGTAGCCATACTATGTAGACATTGATGACCGTAGCAATCTGCCCCAAATGAAACATACGGAATGCTAGAACTCTGTGTTTCTCAACAATTGCCGTCCGAGGTCTCAGTCCATCTTTTCAATCTACCGCTAGTGCTTACAGACGATGCGACGTCGGCTAATGTCTTCGCAGGGTGCTCATTCGAAGCATTCGGATAACTTCCAGGTGAGCCATATCGCTAATGCAGAGTCGACTCCACCAAAGCCAACCAACACCATCGCCGCCATGCAGGCAAGGTCAGGGTTGTCGAGCCTTCGCGCGATTCTGCATCCCAAGCGAACTGCGTTGCCGGATGTTCTACCATTTCCATACGTTGGTTCCAGTTTGCTCCGCCGCCGACGTGCCGAAGTTGGGTCGAGCCGTCGAGGTGGGAACTCTCTTGTTCGTTAACGAGATTTGAGTCGTTGAAAGGCCTCGGCTGGGCCCATCTTGGGGATGATATAACTTGAGCTTGTCTCTCCTTACCTAGTCCTCTCAGCGAGTTCTCCCACGTTCATTGTCCATAAGCATTCACGATGCGTGTCTTCAACGTTGTCGCTGTCCTCGGCTTATGTGTTGCGCCGGCCCTAGCGTTTGAGGGCGACGAGTTGTCGGATGTCCAGGCTCAAGCTATCGAGGCTCTTCGAGCAGCCGAGAGCAGCGAATCGTTGCAGAGGAGGGGAACTTGCAACCTCTTCAACGCCCGAGTTCGCAGGGATTGGTAAGTTATACGCCACTAATGATACCTAAATCAGCGGTCTGATTTCGTCTTGCCAGGAATTCTCTTTCTGGCTCCGAAAAGAAGGCATACACCAGTGCTGTGAATTGTCTTCTCACGAAGCCATCGAAGCTTGAAGCAGACTTTGCTCCTGGAGCCCGCAACCGGTATGACGACTTTGTTGCCGTGCATATCAACCAGACGCTTAGCATTCGTAAGTCGCCCCCCGCGATGTCAACTTCATATAGATCGCTGCTAACAGGACAAACACCAGATGGAACTGTAAGTTACTGAGACTTGACGAAGAGATTTGAGGAGCCTCACGAGCTGACATATGGTTGGCTTAGGGCAATTTCCTAACCTGGCACCGATACTTCACGTGGGCCTACGAGAACGCGCTGAGAGACGAATGCGGCTACAATGGCTACCAACCGGTGGGTTCCCTCGCTCACAGAATGCCAAACATCACTGACGCATCTGGCAGTACTGGAACTGGCTGGCCTACCGCGACGATCCTTCCAAGTCGCCCATGTTTGACGGAAGCGAGACCAGCATGGGCGGTAACGGTGCCTTCAAGACGCACAACGGGAGCATATCTGCTGGCGTGTGGATCCCCTCTGGCAACGGCGGTGGATGTGTCACCAAGGGACCTTTCGCGAAGTGAGTTCCCTATTCTGACTGGCAGATTTTAGGTTCTCCGTCGGACGTTATGAGAACGAAAACTTGCTGACCGAGCACAAAGTATGACGGTTCACCTGGGTCCCGTTGGTCCTGGTATCGACGGCCTTCCCGTCAACCCCGGCGGCCCCTTCGCCTACAACCCAAGATGTCTATCTCGTGACATCAGCGCGTGGACGTCGCAGCAGTGGATGACGCCCGCCAACGTACTAAACTTGACCGTGGGCGATGCGGCTGCCAATATCCGCACGTTCCAGGATGAACTCCAGGGTCGCTTCGGCGACGGGTTCCTGGGGACTCACACTTCGGGACACATGATTGTGAACGGCGAGGCCTCTGACCTGTTCTCGTCCACAAACGACCCTACTTTCTTCCTCCACCACGCAATGGTTGATCGTGTGTACTGGCTTTGGCAGGCTCTGCATCTCGGAGAGGCGTACAACATCGCGGGGACCATTACGATCTCCAACAGCCCTCCCAGCCGCGACGCCCGTCTTGACGATCTGGTCATCCAGGAGCCCAACGCACCGAATCGCCCGATAAGCGACTTGCTGAACACACTTGGAGGAGAGCCGTTCTGCTACATCTATCTTTGAAGTACGAAGTATAGTTCAACTTATAGACCAGCGAAATTGTGTATAAACGAGCACGATATCATTCAAGCTCTCTGGAAATAATGTGATCTTTGCTCCCTTTTGCTTCTACAATCATAATCGTTCAGCTGGTCGCGATGGCTGGTTTTATGAACACCGCGGCTTTGACTGGGTGACACCCTTCGACGATAGGTGTCACCAAACCCATGCTGGGGTTAACTACATGTCTGCGGGAATGTGAGGCACTTCACCGTCACTCGCCAGTTTCGCCAAGCGTAGGTAAGGCTGGCAATCGTTTCTCTCACCCAAGCAGGCTTCCGCCAGTCTTCAACTCAGACATCGTCAGGTGACGCCTGCGGAAGCCTTGGGCCATCGATACGTGCAACATGAGCAACAAGCCCGGGGCGAGCGACCGCGCTCCCTATGTAGCCCACCGAACACTGTGGCATGGATAGCCACCTCTTTTGTCTTTTCTGCTACCAGTACGTTCGAACGATATCGGTGAATCATACTCGGCTTCGAGCCGGCTCTCCCGACACGTGTTGCAGCCTTTTGCCGTCAACTTCCGAACATTCAGCGCGTCACGGCTCTTAATATTCAAAAAGCCTGAACTTTGGGAATGTCAGACGAGTTCTCTAGTGTCGAATGATGCACAGGGAGATGCTCGCGGATTCAACCCAGGAAAAGCACGTCCGTTGTCGGACTATAGACGCGGAAAAACATTCAGAGGAGAGGATATACGAACCATTGAAGACTTGAAAGACAGGATCTGTCTTGTTACTTTTTCCGAGATGATCAACAAGGTAGGCGAGCCTCTCGGTTCATGACACAACAAGTAGCGCAGTACGCTAATATCACACCAGATCTGTCTGTGACCTCTGCGACAGTCAGACGAGGTTCTACCAACACGGCAACGCTTTTGCTGCAGGTCTACATGTAGCGAGATACTGGCCAGATGTCCGCCAGCGCTATCATCAAGAATGTCAGAATAAACAGCATACCGCCACGTTCTCCAAAGGGCCAAGACATTTCATTGATCTGGGCTCCCTCAATGCCCAAAAGGGGCAACTGAAATATTTGCATTACCCGCCTGAGATTGGGGTCGTCAAAGTTGGCGCGAGATCACAGCCGACACATATTTGCAAGTCTTTTACGAAGTGGTCAAGGTGGCACGCTCGACTCCGTCTTGGACGTGGGCGTCGGTACCCATGGGCATCAATTACGGGCTCTGGCATTCTCTGCACGGATTCCACAACTACAGGACGGAAAGGGTGACTTCATGCGCCATCCTCAAGTCCATATCAGTTCAAGAGAGCTCTCCAGGCAGTGGATTTGTGTGCGAAGGTGCCATCGTGATACCTGGTCCTTGGAAGTTGGATGCACAAATCGCCAGGCAGTTTAGCCACAGAAAGTTGCAAAGTTATCGTTGACAGACGTCCTTCACTTCAGGGGTCCCTCCGTCGTACGTACAGATTTGGAGACGTGGCAACTGACGACGTTGATGGCCTTTGCAAGCCCAGAGCCACATACGTTTTGCCATTGTTCAAAGAGTGGCATTCTCCCCTCAGCCAGGCCTTGTACTGTTTGACTCTGCAACAGTCGACTCTTTCGCACAAAATTGGAGCGATTATTTTCAGGCTTGTCGGAATACTCATCATGGATTTGAAGCACAACACGTTTCGCCTGGGCAAGTCAACAAACGCATGTATTATTTAGTATTTCACCCTTTCATTGTTTGTCAGAATGTGACCTCTCGTTCATCATCATTGGACTTGAACTCTTTGGGGCCCAAGCCAGGAGCCACGAACTCTAGCCAAGTTCCATGTCGACTTCCGAGTGACGCCATTGGGGCGCATGCCACGATGCTGGGCCCCTCGGCGACTGCCGACTGGGATTGCGATGCTAACTGCATTAAGACGGCCGCATGACCGCTGCCAGGCCTACTTTGCGAGGGTTTTGACCAGCTCCTGTCTCGAGATGAAGACCAGGGGATGATACAAGGACCAGCGCAGCAGAGTCAATAAGGTTAAATATATCGTGACAAGGCACACGTGGTTTGCGGCACAATGCGACAGCCCGCCCTTGCTTTTGCCAAGTCCCATCGACCGAGTTGAATCGACAGACGAAACGGGAGGATTCTGTCGTAGACTACTGCGAGTCTGCGGCACCTCGCGTCAAAATCATCCGAACAAGGCCAGTTCGTCCCGAGTTTGAGGCGGCTTCCAGCTTCGATCGACACTTCCCCGCAAACTCTTGATCGAGCCCCCCTCGATATCGTGGACCGCAATTGGCGGAGTGGTGACAGAGAGTGTGCCGGGACTCGCGGGAGTCGAATCTTTCCAGCCACCTTGCCAAGCCACTACTGCAATATACGACGCGGACACGAGTCTCTAACAAGAAAGTCAACTTCAGGCTTGCCATCTTGGCAGGTCGCAGGTTGCCAGACACAGCAGGACAAGTCCGTGGCCTGCGAGACCCTCCCCCCGAGCCCTCGTAATTTCTCGTCATGAGTTGCCATGGTCTCAAGTAGAGCTCCGCTGAGAGCCCACGTCGACGCTAGCGTGGCATTCGCAGCAGCTCTTCTCGTCCGATGCCCGCTCAGCTTGGAGTTGCCGACTGGCGGAACAATAAGCTTGACTTTGCTTGGCAGTGTGGCTTCGTAGATGAAGGACGACCTCGGCCGAGCGGAGCGGAACCAAGACTGGCCAGACTCGATGTGGAAGCCGGCATCCTATTATTGCTATCAAGGGTCAACCTGCAAAGGGGGTCTTGGTGTTTCCATCATGCCGTGATCTATATAATACTATACCCAGTGCTACAGTCGGGAGTGTTTTTCGTCTGGTGTCGTCGCTTACTTTCGTTTCCTACCAACTTGAATCCATCGTCAACCTCGAACAGGATCAGATCCGACTCTGTCACTCCCCCCAATCCGACGCCATGAAGCTCTCCTCCATCCTCACCTCGCTGGCCCTCGCCGCCGTGCAAGCCGCGGCCGCCCCCGCCGAGCTCGCGGCTCGCGCGCCGACACTCTTCCTCTGCGGCGACAGCACCATGGCGCGCAGCAGCGACTCGCAGATGGACGGCTGGGGCCAGTACGTGTCAAAGTACCTCAACATCGCCGTCGTGAACCGCGCCATCGGCGGGCGCTCGTCGCGGTCCTTCTGGAACGAGGGCCGCTTCCAAAACGTCGCCAACGAGGTCAAGGCCGGCGACATCGTCGTCATCGAGTTCGGCCACAACGACGTCGGCTCCCCGCGCTCCAACGACAACGGCCGCTCCGTCTGCTCCGGCCAGGGCACCGAGACGTGCGTCTCCGACACCACCGGCGAGACCGTCTACACCTTTGTCTACTACATCATCCAGGCCTCGCGCCTGCTGCGGGCCAAGGGCGCCACCGTCATCCTCAGCTCCCAGACGCCCAAGAACCAGTGGTCCACCGGCGCCTGGGTCGGCACCCCGTCGCGCTTCGTGCCCATGCAGCTGACGGCCAAGGACGCGCTCAACGACGCCGGCGTCACCTTTGTCGACCACCACGAGGCCGTCAGCAAGATGTACCGCAAGCTCGGCGCCGCCGCCGTCGGCGCGCTCTACATCAAGGACAACACCCACACCAGCGCCGCCGGCGCCGACCTGAGCTCGCAGGCCTTTGTCCAGGCCATCTCCCAGAAGATGAACGGCACCACCCCGCTGGCCGAACACGTCAAGACTCCCGTCAAGCTGGTCTACTAGAGGGGCCGTTCACCATGCTGGTAGTAAGGCGTGAGACGCGTGACTGAGCTTGGTCCAGTCGCTCTACCAGTCGACCCTTCATCACACAATTTTCTCTGTACTTATTACCACGTTTTCAAGCTGTACATAATTGAGATTGATACCTGTGATTTGACAACTTGCTAACTGTGACCCGGCCTGTTGTGTTTCTGGTTCATCATTATTATCATCCTCATAGTCTTGGACGTCGAATTCTCCCGCCGACTCATTGCGAGCATCCCCACCATTCAAATCGATCGTATCTCTCGGACTATTGCAGTTCAGATAACCTTAACCCTTCAGAGTCCACATCCGAGTTGACTCAGGGCCGTCGTCCCCCACCGCTCATTTCTCTCGCCATGTCAACCCCACCAAGGCGACGCACGAATCATCGTCTACACCAAGCCCTGATAGAACTCATTTTCAGCAAGCTCTTCAACAATCCCTCTGGTCTGGTGGTGTAGTTGGTTATCACGTCAGTCTAACAGCCCGATCGTGGCTTCGGCCGCCTCGCCTGTCACACTGAAGGTCTCCGGTTCAAGTCCGGGCTAGATCATTATGGGCGCTTGGTTTAGTGGTATAATTCTCGCTTAGCATGTGAGCGGTCCTGGGTTCGATTCCCAGAGTGTCCATTTTTGCCTGCTTTCGCCCCTGGGCTGTGTTGTGCTGGTTCCAATACCCTACTTGATATAGTTGTCAGACTTGTATTTTGAGCGTCGAGCTAGCAAGTTGCGAGTCTGGATACTCATGTCACCCAAGTAATCAGAAAATCCAGGTTGAAGCCTCTTTGTCAATGTTGTCAGGCTGAGAACAGGCGGTTGCAATATTAGTACAATACTATGCTAAAAGTGTATGTGCCGAGCAACTAGAGATGGGTTAGTTTTGCCCGTAATCAAGTCCGGGTCGCATTCCCTCTCTCTTTCGTCAAACAGTCGAAATGCCCTTGAAATCTTGGTCAAACATGGTCATGTCTCGCAAAATGATAAGCACAAATATCCTCATGACAAATGCCGATGCAGCACCGCCTACACCAGTCATCCTTCTTCGCCGTGGTACGGCCACCACACCAGAAACACCAAGACGGCTTCGACCCCCTCTGGACGAGCAGCCTCGAAAGCTCCTCGCGCGCCGGACGACTCGAACGCCCGATGACCTCCTCCAGAACCTCACTCCGGGACATGTCCGACTCCAGCCGAGGCAGCCACTTGACCCACGGAATCCACAGTCCCGCTGTCCTCGCGCCCATGACGAGGAACTCGCCGGCGATGTCCTTGCGCACGAAAATAAGACACCCCAGCCCGCCGAGCACATCCCTAGGCCGGACCGCGTGCCCGTTCGCCCCCGCCCGCTCGAGGACTTAGGCGCGAACGGCCCGACCGACGACGCGGCTCAGCACCGCAAAGTCGCCCCCGACCGCACCCTCGAGCGCCGCCGTGGCCCGGACGAGGTCCGCCGTCGGCAGCGGTTTGTGGAACTGGGCCTTCCACCTGCGGACCGCACCTCCGCGCGAACTCCCCGCGATGCCGAGCCGCCCGAGGAGTTGCCCGCCCAAAGTTGACGGCGGTGCCCTGCGCGCCGGTGGCCTTGCCGAAGAAGACGACGTCCGGCGTCGCGGCGTCGACGTACTCCTCCCTCTGGAAGGAGAAAGGGGGCGCCGCAGCGGAGCGCGGTGAGGGTTTCGTCCGCGGCCAGGAGGAGATTGGTCTCTGCGCAGACCGCGGCGAGGCGTCTGAGGACGTCTGGGTCGAGCACGCGGCCGCTGAACTGGTGTTCCACGATTTCGACAATGATGCCGATGCAGCCCTTTTTCTTTTGGCCTCGTAGACCTGGTCTGCGAGCTCGCCGTTGGTGTGGATGAGAATCGGGTCTCTGCCGTGCGGGTTCTGGTAGTTTGAGAACCGAGGGGTAGGTTTCTGGGAGTCTTGACTTGGTCACAGTCACTATGAAGAATGGAAGAGCGCAACGTACACCTTAAGTCCCCTTTGAAGCCGGAACAACGGCGTACGTGTCGGCGAGGAGAGCCCAGCAGGGCTTTCTCGCTTGGACGTGTTCCCAACCGAGCCTTCGTAGAACATCCCCTTCGTCGGTACAGGGACTCTCCGAGGCGTCTGACGGCTCAGATGGAGAGAGCTCCGCGAGGGTCACGACGAATTTGACCATGGAGTCTGGGCTCATCGTATCCCTGGCGCTGGGTCGATAGTCGATTGGAAAGTAGCCCCCAAAGTAACTGCTTCATAGTGGATAACAAAGTCAGCACAGTTCTCGCGTGGACTGTTTGCTTGGTCCAACGTACACAAACGCGCTTTCGTATGCGTACAAGAGTTCGCCGTACCGCTTCTCCAGAGCCATTCGATTGCCGACAAACTCTCGCCACAGCGGGTTTGCCATTGTCAGGCCCTGTATCTGATCAAAAGAAAGAATGCTTCCTTCGGCGTTGTTGAAGTTGTGGTCTAGCTTCCGGAGCGGTAGTCCGGCCGCGACTGCCATGTTGAAATCTGGGGCTGCGGGTATCGTGAGTCGTCAATGAAATGGTAGATCTGGATAGACAGGACAACGGTTCGAATCAAGTTTGCTACTCACAATCATTGACTGGATCATCGTTCTCACGAGAGCACACAATTTCTTTTGTATGTTCAACGTACTGTCCCCCTTTTGCATAGCAGGGCCTTGAGCCAATACTTGCATGTTGGCCGTGATATTCCATACTGCAATGCCTGGTAGATATGTTGTGGGTATGAAGTCTGCCTGTTCCCGAAGGATCTGTGAGAGAGAATCTAGAAATAGCTGGTCCTGCAACGCGGCGTCTGAAGCTGGCCCGTCGACACTTATACTAAGCCCAGTCGATGGCAGCTCTCGCACACCATCCCTTGCTTACGCCCGATCTCTACTTGTCAAGTCCTCTTTGGGCAAACAAGTAACATATGGTAGCCTAGAGCTCAAAAAGGCTGAAAGAGTCTTGGCCCCAGTGGGGCAGCGATCAGGTGGAACGACGAATTGAGGCCAGCCAGGAGTACCTCACGTCAAGCGTTGTAATCAACTGTGCGACCAGACCAAAGGTCTCAAGGAATGAACAGGAGTCTTGATCTAGTTGGCCAGTTAACGAAGGGTTATACTATACCTGCAGTCAGTCTGTCCCGTGGGTGCCGGTTGGAGTGGAGTTCGGCCGCCCGATACACGAGGTGACGAGAACGGGTTGTAATGTGCATAGGACGCGACTAGGCTGCGGCCACGAGCGAGTTGAGTTGACGGAGCGGTTGTGGTCCTATTTCCGAATCTCTACATGGCCGAGGTTGCTGTGTAGGCTCATGATGTTGTCATCTTGCGGCGAGGTGACTCTAGTTTGCAGCACTCGGTTCCCCCGTTGCCACCCCGTCTTCAATAAGCATGTTGCGATTGATCAGATAACGATTAATATATCGATATAAGTTTCAAATTTCCCTGGGCGTGTGCCTGTGATAACATCACTGCCGCAAGTTGCTGTGCAGATGACTTCAGACATGGCTTGGTAATGGTTTCGATATGCGCAGTGAGGCTGTCAGTCGACGGGCATGTCCGAACGAATACCCTTCAACGAGGGGAAACGGTAATCGACCAATAGGTACAGATGAGACTCAGTTCCTCTTCACAACGGCATTTGCTCTTGGATCAAATCGAAAGGTGTGCCTGGGTCATCTTCAGAGCCAGAATCAGCCTTGTCAACCATGGCCTCGGAGCGAAGTATTCAGCTTACCCCTGCGGCTAAGACATCTCCGTGCCGCATTGCGGCATGATCACCACCGGCCAAAGCAGCAGATCGGCGGTTCCCTCCAATCCGCATTCCGGAGCGTGACCGCCACGCCCCGATCACCGCCCGACACCGCCAATGACAGATGCGTGAGGACCCTGAAAATGTGGCCAATTCATACTGCGCACTCACCAGGTCTGGCAGTCGGACTTGCTGTGCAACTTCAGAACTGTCCAATCAGGGCGTCCTTCGCGTGCGATGGGGGCCAATTTCTCGACTTCAACTCATGTCGACATGGTATCAGAATTGCCACCTCGCTGAGCCATGCTGTACTCCGTCAAGCCTTATTGGCGTGAGACCGAACAGCCCGCTACCTGCCTGTCAGACTTGAGCATAGTATTTCGAGAGGTGGCTGATGTTTGGAGCCAAGCAGCTGACACGCACGAGGCGAGTGGAGGATTTCGGACGTCTTCGAGACCCGTTTCTGGTCCAATCGCTCGTAAGCTGTGAGCTGCTGCCTGTGTGTCTTCGATTTCGAGGTTAGAGGAAGGAGATGTAACGACGAAAAGAGACCAAGGCGGGCAGCAGCTTTGGCTTAGCTGGGCGGCTCAGTAACTCCAGTCACGGAGGCAGCGACCCGAATGGCCCGGGAGCAGTCAAAGCAAATACCGCATGGCCGAGGGATGTGTGGAGATGTATGGTTCGTCCAGGAGCTTCCAAATGAATGCCGTTGACAGGGACTCTACAATGGTCTTGCAAGGAACACCCTCATACAAATGCGGATGCGTTTCTTGGAGTGATGCAAGTCCTCTTCCACCTGAGCGGTTGTCACAAATGTTAATTTAACAGCCATGAAGAGCTCCTAGTTAATATCCCTTTCAGCATCATAAACCAGAAGGACCTGTACGCTGTCTGGGCTAGGACAAGTATCAAGGTGCAGCAGCCCAACTGTTCACTTCATTTCCGAGTATACATATTGGGTTGCAATCCAGCTTTCAATGCGTGGTCGGTAGCATTCGACCACAGAAGCCAGTTGAGGCTACAATGTAGTCAACTTTCCTGGGCATGCTGGCATAGCCACGATAGAGGGGATGCTCTCATCTTGACCACCCAGCCAGAGAAAGTTTCCAGAGAAAACCGGCTGGACCAGGATAATCTACTTTTATTGGGAGTCGGCGGGCGGAGCATTACTCGAAACCGAGAGCTGGTGGAAGCGAATCAGAACAGTTCCGCCAAGGATCGGGTGGCAGGCCGAACATGTCCACATATTATCGGAAGTCGACCCGAATGCCGCCGGAATCCCACCCCAAAAAAGCGAAGCAGGCCGGAAGGATGAAGAAGGTTCTATAGGATACCTAGGTTGCATTGATGCTTTTGAAACGACGTACTGGTACTGTGCCTCCCGGCGCAACATCGTCAACCTGCATGTCGCCATGCGTTTTCGTGACCGCCATAGGTAGGCATCGTGTGTTTCGAGGTGCCCCCCAGACGTATCGAGAAACATCGCGTTTGGCCCCTGTCCTTCTTCACACGCGTCAAGGAGCTCCCCTCCCCTGTGCCAACGGTGCCCGACGCAGTTGTAGAACCCAACAGCCAGCCGCGGCTCTTGCTGCTGTTTGCAGGGCTACCGCAGTCCAGCCCGTGAACCATGGCCAACCCGGCAAATTTTTCCATCACGAGTCCAAATTAAAAAAAAAAAAAAAAACCGAGCCCGCAGGAGCTCGCAAAAGGCCAACGGGTGTTGTTAGCGGCTCCCAGATCTCCACATAGCTTGCCCTCGCATCATGACCAAGGATTGGAGCGATGGAAGATTTCGCCTGCAAGATGTGTCTCGAGAAGACCAGAAACGGTCAAGAATGGACCTTGCTTGACACGTCGAGACCTTGTTTGCAGTAGCGGCCGGGACCACACCAACTCGCAAAACAACCCGAAACTAACAGTTCTCAACACCAGACTTTTCGGCGGGTCGGCTTGACGTGAAAGTGTCCGTCTCTCGCCAGCCTTTGCAGCATCGGGGTTCTGGTCCTTGGGTTCCATGTTACAGATGAAGGAGATTGGCAAACGGTGAGTGTCCAAATGACTTTGACATGACGCAGAGATGAGGTCTGCCGCAAACAGAGACACAGGCTGCAAGGTAGACATCGAAAAAGGGGGCCACGAAAGCCATGGCCAGCACGTGGAGGCTCGCGGTTCTGGCCCAGCCGATGCGGTGGGCATGACTCGAGTTTTGTTCAGGAGTGCGATGAGGGGGCTGACTTTGACCCAGACTCGGCCATGCGTACAAAACAAGTAGAATCTAGACCTGTCGAAAGCCACGAGATGCCGCGCAAGAAGCGTTCCAGAATGTCCAAGCTGTGGTCCTCTGTTCTCGTCGGGCTCCGGTTGATGGAGTTGCCCAAAGGACCCTTGATTTTACCCCTGGGCCCTGACTGCGCCCAGACATCGCAAGAGGTCTGAGAGACACGCTGGTTGGCCAGGCTCGGATGACAGACGCGCAGGACAAATCGGATCCTTCCGCGCGGGTTCGTGCTACCGAGCCACACACCGGCCAGGAGAATGTCTCCCACTCCCTCCCTCCCTCTGTCTCTCTGTGTGTGTGATGCATACCTTGTGCCGGGATCGGCCCCAAGGGGAAGAGAGAGTGACACCGGCTCTATCCTAGCGCGGTCCAGGTGTAGCGTAGCTGCGGCTCTGGAGTTGACTTCAGCACTAATTACCGCGTGGTGTATCTGACGATGCTGTCATCTGAGCTGATGTTCTTGATGTCCATCACCACACTTTGGAGTAGTCCAGCTCGCGACAGCCCTGGGACGCAGCAAAGAGAATCTGGAAAGCCCCATGACGCCATAGCACGACTCTCACACGCTCGCACACCTTGGCAAGCTACCAAGGCAGCGAAAGGAGCGCACAGGGAGAACCCCTGGGCGAATGACGACGGACAGCTCCAATGTTATTAGGTAACAGACTGGCCGATGACCGGCCCTCGGCCCAAAGACGTTTGCGCTCAAGGCCATAGTGTGCGTGTGCTAGCACCAGCGAGGAAATGTGATCTGCCGTCAGTATCCAGTCGTTTCGGCCCCATGTGGGGGTTTGGATGGATACGAGATGGCAATTCCGGTGTGAGAAGCTTTTTTTCCCAGAATTATCCAGATGCCGGTGGCTCCGGTGGATGTGTTCACGCCGTACCTGTATCCGTGTGGTGGCACAGACGGTAGTAGTCTGTCGATGTCACGATCCATCTCGACAACAAACGGGGCCACGCCTATGGTTCGCCTACCATGTAGGTATAATATAAGAAAGGGGTCCCCTCCCCGGACTTTTGTTCCCCGCGATCCGCTTATGCTGCTCTGTGGCTCCGAGTAGATGAAGTTTTTCATGACCTACTCTGGTATATTTTGACTCTGTATCCTGCATCCCATCTGTTGACTCGCAGGACTAGCTCCGAGTCCTCCTCCGCAGAGCCATCCACACTCACCCATCTCAGCAGACCAGACGCCCTGCTGGTCGTCGATGCAATGGCCGGAACCTCGCCAGCCTCCCAAGATGACGACCCTGGCCCCGAGCCCGGCGGCGCCCCAGCTTCCGCTGTCGAAACATCAACAACAACAACAGCAGCAACAACAACACCACCAGCAGCAGCAGAGTCGAGGAGCACGCCCAGCCCCGACGCGGCCCGACAGCCGCAGACGTCTGCCGAGGCCGCAGCTGCAGCCGCCTTGAGAAAGGAGAAAGGCCGTGTGCGCTTCAACAGCAGAGCGGCCGTGACCCAGCCACCCACCTCACCACCACCACCCCAAGCTTCTATTCTGCCCGTTCCCACTCCGGCTAACCCACCCAGACCGTCGATCCTACGAGGCAGCTCCGGAGGATCCATCCCGACCGTTGCGACGCTTGCCCAGGACAACAACCCGCGCCCGTCCGGGGAGAGCGAGCGCCAGGAGGCAAAGTCTGCGGCGGCCGCTGCCCAAGAGCGCGCACGCCAGGTTGCCGCCAACATCCAGCTCGGCTCGCCCGTCCGGGAAGCCCGCGCATCTCTCGAGTCCGCCGGCACGACCACCGCCAGCGAGTTCGAGGCCCCCGACAGGGAGGGGACCTACATCCCCCTCCGCGATCTCCAGTCCCGCCAACCCTTGACCGGCACCGGCACCGGCGAGACGGAAGAGGAGAAGAACGAGCACCAGGCCCAGCTCAACTCGGAGGCGTACCGCATCGTCAGGGCTCACACCTGGCGGCTCGCGGGCAACGGGGCCGGCGCCGAGGCGGGTCCGTCCAACGCCCAGGATGCCGAAAAGGCGCGGCAGACGGACCATCTGCTGCCGAGCGAGATCAACGACGGCAACTTTGACGGCGTCTACTCGGTCCCTCCGCCAAAGGAGTATCGCGGCAGCGTCCTGTCCCAGCTTCTGAAGCTCTACAAGCCCGCCGAGACGGGCTCCTCCTCCTCCTCTGCGCCCCAGTCCAACCGCAACTCGGTCAACTTTGGAGGCCCGTTGTCTACCGGCACCCCCGGTTCCGAGTCCGGCGCGACGACGCCGACTCGCAAGAAGTGGTACAACGCCAACAAGTCCACCGACACGCTGGTCAACCTCATCGAGGCCTCGACGCGCCTCGCCAACCCCAACAAGAACGGCGAGGCCGAAGGGTCGCCGAGCGAGCCCGCCAAGCACAAGAAGACGCGTCCCAAGCACAAGCGCACGCACAGCAACTCGCGCCTCAGCGCCTATCTCGCGCGCGAGGAGGAAGAGGCCAAGATCACCATCCACATTGCCGAGACGCTGTCCCGCCAGGAGTACATCATCATGCTGTGCCGGGCCCTGATGCTGTTCGGCGCGCCGACCCATCGCCTCGAGGAGTATCTCAGCGCCACCGCAAAGGTCCTCGAAATCGACGGCCAGTTTCTGTATCTCGTGAGTTCTTCCTTGCCTCGTGTCACATCACACGTCAGTTGTACGTGTCCACAGCTAACGCCGCCCAAAGCCCGGCTGCATGATCATCTCCTTCGACGACCGGTCCGTCCACACGACCGAGGTCCGCATCGTCCGCGTCGCGCAGGGCATCGACCTCGGCAAGCTCCGCGACACGCACCACGTCTACAAGGAGGTCATCCACGACGTCGTCCACGTCGACGTGGCCATTGAACGCCTCGACGCCCTCGTCCGCGCCCGCGACAAGTTCCACGTGTGGACGCGCGTCCTCGTCTTCGGCCTCACCAGCGCCGCCGCCGCCCCCTTCTCCTTCAGCGCCCGCCTCGTCGACCTGCCCATCTGCTTCCTCTTCGGCTGCCTCGTCGGCTTCCTGCAGCTCGTCGTCGCCGCCCGCTCAAAGCTCTACAGCAACGTCCTCGAGGTCACCGCCACCGTCCTCGTGAGCTTCCTCGCCCGCGCTTTTGGCAGCATCCGCGGCGGCGACCTCTTTTGCTTCTCCGCCATTGCTCAGGGCGGCATCGTCATGCTGCTGCCCGGATACATGGTTTGTACGTCCCGCCTCACCCTTCTCTTCGTCTCTACCCTCTTCTCTCTCTCCGTCACGAACCCTCTTCCCCATCACCGAGACCCCTCGACCTCTCATAGTAGAGAGCCTCCGAGAGTCCTCGACAGAACAGCTGACAGCCTCAAGTGTGCTCCGCCCTCGAGCTCCAGTCCCGCGCCATCGTCCCCGGCTCCATCCGCATCGTCTACGCCGTCATCTACTCCCTCTTCCTCGGCTTCGGCATCACCATTGGCGCCGCCCTCTACGGCCTCTTTGACGACAACGCCACCTCGGCCACCAGCTGCCAGGACCCCATCCCCGCCTACCACACCTTCGTCTTCGTGCCCCTCTTCGTCGTCTGCATCGCCATCCTCTACCAGAGCAAGTGGAAGCAGATGCCCGTCATGCTCGCCGTCGCCTTCGCCGGCTACGTCGTCAACTACTTCTCCAGCCTGCGCTTCAGCGCCGCGCCCCAGGTCGCAAACACACTCGGCGCCCTCACCGTCGGCGTCCTCGCCAACCTCTACTCCCGCATCCGCCACGGCGTCGCCGCCGCCACCCTCATCCCCGCCATCTTCACCCAGGTGCCCGGCGGGCTCGCCTCCACCGGCGGCCTGCTCAGCGGCCTGACCACGGCCAACATGCTCACCAACTCGACGCACTCGGTCAACGGCACCAGTTCCGTCCGCTACGAAGAGGGCGAGTCCCTCAACACCGTCGTCTTCAACGTCGCCGCCTCCATGATCCAGATCGCCATCGGCATCGCCGTCGGCCTCTTCCTCAGCTCGCTGATTGTCTACCCGCTCGGCAAGCGCCGCAGCGGCCTGTTCAGTTTCTAGACACAAATGGTAAAGCGGTGGCCCCAAAACAAAATCTGTGCGGCGACTTTGCGCAGGCGCCTTCGTTACAGTGAGGCCGTTTCTTCTTTCTCGCTCTTCCTTTCGGCAGAGGCCATCCATGTCTTCAGCTTCCAATCCCATGGACCGGATCCTAGTGTAGCAAACAGTAGGGCACGAGGTCGCGGCCAGCACCTCCCCGTGCCGTCCATAGATGCCTTGACGCAGCAAGCGAGAAGCAAGAGGAGGCGAGCATGGGGCAGGGGAATATTGCCTACAAGATAGAAAATCAATCCAGTTCCACATGTGTCGAGCACTGCAACTCATGTTAGGCGGCATTTCCATGGCACCTGCCAGCGAGGCGTACCCGCCAGCGACGTTTACAGTCTCACAAGTAACATTTGTCTACCCTGGGTAGGATCAACTCCAATCTTTCCTTTTGGCCGTAATACACTAGAGATGATGGATGCCGACGACGGACGCCAACGGAGGGGAACACTGCACTGTTGGGATATCCGTCACCTGAGACATGACTTCTAGCCAACCTCTCCTCCGATCCTTCGTCGTACCCATTCTTGCACTTACGGCTTGGACAACATCACTCCGCTTGCAAACTTGCGAAGGGCCGATTCGGCCGACTTTCGGGTCTCCGAGTGCTCCATTGTTTGGTCCAAGGACCGTCGAATACCAGTTGAGAGCCTCGAGATGTCGCTCTTGATATCACTCTTGGCCCTGCCCCGAGTAGGCGGTCGAACAGGGTCCTTGGCCGAGCCCTCAGTCGCACCCGTGGCCGGACCCTTTGCCGGACCCTTGGCCGGACCCTTGGCCGGACCCTTGGCCGGACCCTTGGCCGGGCCCTCATCCGCACCGGCAGTCTTTGACGGCTCCGTTGGTTTGGTCCGCATCGGCAGCACCCCACTGAAGAGACGCCTCAATGAAGAGGGCTGGCTAGGTTGCCGCTCTCCTCCGTCCTGATCCCGATCTCGGCGCGTCGAGATCCGAGACTTCAGTGTATCCCGTGCGGCCGTCATCTTCTCACGTAAACTGGCACCGCTGAAGGTGCGAGGCTTGCCCTTCTTCGCCTCGTCTTCACCAGCGGGCGGATTCTATTCGCCCGAAGGTTGAGATGTGGCGTGATGGGCAGGCTCTTTCGCTCGTCGGGGGGCCATCGTGGACGACGGAGATTCGTCACGACGCTCGCCTCTGATGGGGACGAGAGGATCGAGAGGAGGGGCCCCAGACGACGACGAGTGGGATGAGGTGTCTCCCGTGGTATCGGGGACGGGATGGTCGGGGACGAGAGGATCGAGAGGAGGGGCCCCAGACGACGACGAGTGGGATGAGGTGTCTCCCGTGGTATCGAGGACGGGATGGTCGGTGACAGGATGGTCCGGGACGGGATGAAGGGCAGAAGAGACCGCTGAAGAGACAAGATAAGGGTTCGGAGCTCGCGTTGCGTTTTGGTCTGAGCGGAAGCCTTCGAGCATTTCAAGGTACGAGGCTACCTGCTCTCCGTGACTTTCGTCCTCCGAATCCGTCTCGTAGGACTGTGGGTCCGCGCCTCCAGTAATGCGTTGCAGGCGGAACCCAAAGTACCAAATGTCGACGAAGTCGTCATCTGGAAGGTCCTCCTCGTTGTCGGCCCAGATGTCGACAATGTGCCCATTGTCGACAGGCCTCCCGTTCGCCGGGATCAAATCACCGACCTCAACATCGAGGTCCCTCCACATGTCTCGTGGGTTTGAATCCACGGCGGGCGGCGTGTCCACGGCACTCGCCAGCGAGGTGGACTGTAGCCAATGTAGACGGTACCGCTTGCCGTACTGGGTGTTGGCTTGCAGGTTCTTCGCCTCGGCGGCAGTCTTCTTCCTGGCGGCTTCGACCTCTTCGGCCTCCCTCTGCCGCTTCTTTTGCTTCTGCTGCCTCTCCGAGCGCCTAGAATCTTGGGACGAGCGCCTGCTAGTGCTTGTTGCTCTCGAGGGTGCGGTGGACGGGACCGCGCTTGAGGCCGCGGTCGAGGCGATGCGAACGGCTAGGCCAATGCGACCTGGTGACGGAGCAGCAGGAGCAGCGCCGGAAGGGCCAGCGAATGTTCGAGTGACCTTGGCGAAGGCCGCTTCCACCGCGGGGTTGCCCTCGCTTGCAACACCCTCTGGCTGTGTCATCTCGACATCTACATCGTCGTGCTCCCGATCGGTCCCCCTTGTCTCTGTCTTGACTCTCGACATGGCGTCTGAAACCCTCTCCAGAGCCCAAAGGCCTTGACCCATGTAGTGGTGTAGTTTCTTACCCAGACATATCATGTTTGAGACATGGTCGATCATATTTTTGCCGCCACGTTGGAACTTGGATTGCAATCGCGCGCCAACGCCTGTGCCAATGAAGTAGCCAAAGCGTTGAAAAAGTTCGCCGGTTTTTTGGGGGTCACGGTTCTTGATTGCGAAGGGAATGATGTGAGCGACTTCGATGACGGGGTCACCTGTGACGACACAGCGTCCGCCGTCGCGAGCTCTGGCCTATTCGTTTGTCAGCTGAAGCCCGATTTCTGGTTGGAGTTTGTGCTTTACCTTCTTCTTCTCCGACGCATTTCTGCCATGCAACGACAGCTCCTTGGTGTCGTCGGGCGGCTTGCTGGTGTCGTCGGGCGACTTGCTAGTGTCGGGCTTTCCCAGTACTGTGTCAGGATGATCAGCTTCCATCCCATGTTGTGTCTCTTCTTTGCGGTTTGTACTGACGTGATCTGATGAAATTGGGGGCGTTCTGGGCGGATGAGATGAGCTGGGCATACGTGTCCGATCTCTCATCAGTATCCAGGAATTTCCGATGAATTCTGTTAAGAGCTTGTAGGTTTGACGTGAGGAGGAGTCCCCAGAAGGCCGCCTGACGCCGGATGACGTCGTTGTCAGGTAATTCGGAGTCCGTTTCGATGATTTGGTGAATCTCGCGGATCAGACGGAGCCGGGGCTCCAAGTCCACCTCATCGAGGTAATCGATTTTTCCGTTCATGTCACGGGTGATTCTGGCGTCTAGGAAACGCTCAAGCAGTGCGACGTCCTTCGCGGTGAGGCGCTCAGTATCCCTTATGTCGGTTCCGCGTAGGGTTTCTTCGGTCTTGCGAAGAAGTTCTTGGACCCGAGCTGGGCCCAAAATTGCTGGACCAGAACTCGACGCCATTGGGACGGTGCAGGGGTGGGTCTGTGATCCGTGCATTAGCCATGGCCATCAAGGCAGGAGCGTCGCACCGTTTGCACTTGCCTGAAAGTTTGCAGATGGCAACCCTTTGGGAAGGACCAAGGCGACGGGGACGAAGAGGGGGACGAAGACGACACAGAGAACGACGACACAGAGAACGACGACGCAGAGGACGACGACACAGAGAACGACGACGCAGAGGACGACGACGCAGAGGACGACGACGCAGAGGACGACGACGGCGGTGGTGATGGGGCGGAAGTGACGTGACTGTAATCGGTGTGCAACGGTGGCTTGTGGACTATGGTTGCCAGACTCAGCCGAGTGGTTGAGAGCAGCAGGAAGTCATGGAGTGCCAGGAGAGGAGATGACCCTGGGTATATCTGAGTGGCCCAAGAAAAACATGTCGCCTCCAGAGACGGAGGCAGCTGCTTTTGGCTGACTCTGGTGCCTATGCCTCGCACCTGCCAGAAACCTGGAAATGTGCGTACCCGCAGCCAAGGAAGACTATTTGATGTTCCTTTGCTGATCTTTCTACCCTACCTACCTATCTACGGAATACAACAAGGTCTATAGCACCAGGCCAGCTCTGGGGGTAGAAAGCGGTAGGTAGACCAGGCGGCCTCTTCCCCTTCTGAGTCTGTATCCGCTCTGCAGAAAGCTGTCTTTCATCGTTGCACTTCCTAAGGATGAGAATGCAGCCAGTTACAAACAACATGGAAAGACCTTTGGGCACGGAGGCAGGCAACTGCAGCAAGGCGAACATCCAAAGCCAACCAAGAACTTGACAAGGACTTGACTGGACCCATCACAGTGTGGTGGGAAGATTCAAAGGCCATAAAAGGTTTATCAAACTACCTATGTAACCTTGGATACCTTGAAAAATGGGAGCTGAGCTGGGTTGAATGGAGCGCAGGTTCGATGCCTTCCAATCAGAGGGGGGAGAAGTTTCTGGCATGTCCTTTTCTAGCCGGATCCTTCCACCTTCTTCCTCGGGTACCAGCTTTGATTTCACTTCCAGCTGTCATGAAAGCCAAAAAAAAAAAAAAAAAAGTCGACTTGACGGTGGCCAAATCCTTTCCTCAACTGGACCGACCATACATGACCCACAAGGTAGCGAGCACGCTGCACCCGGACATTTGCATGACAGCACCAAGCGGTCTCTATTTTTTGAAAGCACCCTTTCAGACGGCAAAGACTTCATCCTCTCGGACATCCAACACGATCATATGGCCGGGAGCATGTCCCATGACCGTCCCCTCCAGCCCTGCTTTCATGACGGCCTCTTGCGGCGTGACACCGCACCCCCAAAACACAGGGACCAACTCCTCGTCGCCATGCGCGAATACAGTCACCCCATCGGCCTTCACTGCCTGGTCTCCCCAGTCCGGTCTCGCCACGTCCTCGATACCAATCCTCTCGGCCCCATCCCAGCCCCAAGCCACCGGCTCGCCATGTGTGGCACCAAACGGCCGCGTGATATCACGGACCTTTTCGACATCTGACATTCTGTATGGCCGCATGGAGACGACATAGGTCCCGCCCGTGAAGACGCCGGCAGGACACAAGGGGATGTTGGTGCGGAACATGGGCACGTTGCGGCGGTGCGTCATGTGCTGCGGCGTGAGGCCCGCCTCGTGGAGCGCTCGCTCGAAACTGAACGAGCAGCCGACGAGAAAACCTACATGGTCGCCGGCGGACCACTGCGCCGCGACGTCTGTCGGTTCCCGAACGCCATCGACGGGGACATGCTCGCTATTGTGGTAGACGCGGTAGCGGGGAAAGTCGTGCCGGAGGTCGATGTTGTCGGCCACTGCAAGAATGCGTTTGCCGTCGGCGCTCTGGACGTAAGACTTGAGCTGCCTGAAATCTCCTGGGCTTGCAGATTCTGCCAGCAGGGGGCACGGCACGGGGTTGCGGTGACAGAGCAAACGAAAGTCGTCGGCGTACTTTTTGGGGAGGACGAGGAGGTTGGCCTGGAGATGGGTCGGTGCTTGGCCGGCTGTGGGAATCGTGAAGGCGCTGGAGCGGCAGGCCAGACGGTGCTCTTGTCCGGTTTTGTGGATGGTCACCATGGTCAGGATCTCTCAATGTCCGAAATGTGAATGCTCGCTGCAGAACTGATCATGAAATGTCTTGCGA
Source organism: Colletotrichum spinosum (assembly GCA_004366825.1). Taxonomy (NCBI): domain Eukaryota; kingdom Fungi; phylum Ascomycota; class Sordariomycetes; order Glomerellales; family Glomerellaceae; genus Colletotrichum; species Colletotrichum spinosum. The sequence continues at coordinate 69,301 of QAPG01000127.1, read as the reverse complement.
TTTTGAAGGTGAAGAGGGTTGGTCATACTGGTGTGACGTGAAGCCATGCAGGCACGCGGACCACCGCCCACGGTAAGCAGTCCGATCTCTGTGCGGGGTGTAGGCCGGATGCCATTTTCGGGGACCCACTCCGATCTCCGATATAGATGCCGGTTTTCGGGCACCTTTCCCGAGGGCAACCACAGCAGTATGCAAGGCAGATAGTGTCAAAACTCGTTTTTGGCAACTGTGGTCACGCCAAGGGTGCTCTTTCCTTCTAACCTAAGAATATTGTAGTACCTCGGGGAAGGTGCTATGGCTGCAGTCAGAAAGGTGCTCAGGCTCTGGCAAGGAAGGCGCTATCTAGCGAGGAAAGTGCTGTGGTTGTAGCAAGGAAGGTGCTGTGTGAGAAAGGTGCTACTGTGAGAAACTCAGAGCTGTGTCGAATCCCTTATCTCACCTCACCAAAGCACGAACAACGTCACCCAGGTTCTTTGTCCCGATCCCTCCATAAGGCGGGCTCCTCCCACAAATTCAAACAGGTAGTAAATCTTGGCAATCTTGGTCCCCAGAAGCACCTTGGGTCTATAATCATTTTTCGAATCATCAAGTCCAAAGAACTTTTAGCCCGATCGGCCCGTGTCACCCAGACTCACAATGTCAGGCGAACACACGATATCGACCCTCCTGTGGCCGCCACACCTCTTCAGCCACCTCTTATCCCACCTCTCACACCACTCTCTCGACCGCTTCTTCTACCATGCCGACATCTGCCTCGCGTACCACGTGCTGACCCTGATGGCAGTCTGGCTCACCACCGTCGTCAACTCCCTCGTCTTCCTCTGCCACTTGGACCAATCCTTACGCACCTTTCGCGACAGATCCGTGGAATACCGGCGCATCGGTTCCATCAACCGCTTCCTGCTGGGCCGCTACCTCGGCGGCCACTTCCTCGTCCCAAACCTCGTCGGCCCCATCTGGATCTGCTGGTACCTCAGCCCTCGCGATGGCTACCTCGACACCCTCGCGCACCTCTACGGTTTCCTCATCGGACTGCTGCACCTGCCGCTGCTTTTGTGCGTAAGTCTGCACCTCACCGTTCCGCTAATCTTTTCTGTGCTGTGCCAGGTTCCCATTCTGCTTTCAAAGGCGGTGTGGCACATGTCTGGCCTCGTCCCTGCGCAACCCGTCGTCGCCACGCAGAACTTCCTGCGGTGGCTGCACGGCTGGTTGCTTGACATACCCGCAAAAGTCGTCCGGTTAGTTGACCGCGACGCTCTGCGGGCTGAACATGGCTTCTTCGTGACAGCCATGCGGCTCGTCGTGGCCATGCAGGTTTTCATTCTGTACACAATGGTTGTCGAATGCTTCCGGCCCAATGTCCAGCGATTTGCTATTCAAGTTGCGGCGGATGCGCTCGTGGCCTTTGGAGACGCCATGATAGGCGCCGGTATGTGGGTAGAGAGCTTGGTGGTCAAGGGCGGCTTTTGGGAGGAGGGTCATTCATGGCACGATATTTTCTTGGATGTGCCTGCGTCGACGCGCGCGTTTGCATTCTAAGACAGTATCACATCACTTCTGGATGATGATATTTCTCTCCAAATTCCAATGATTTTCCTTCCCTTTTCGAACCATTTGTTTCGATTTACAGCCCAAGACTGATTAGCATTACCATCGTAGACTGGCTGCCTAGACAGGGAAGGCCAACGAGGCAGTCGGTTGCGACCAGAAGTTCTTCCGATCGAAGTTGCTCATGTCCTGTCTTCTTGCTTGGAAGCAAAGCTTGTCGGAGCCCAATACGCCTTGAGCACTTCCATAGTTATGATCATGCTCAATTCCTCTGTGCTCTCGCACACCAGGGCCTGGGAGTAGAGTACGTGGGACTGAAAAGGACTAGTCGCATTGAAACGGTTGGTGAAGCTGGAAAATTCTCATTATTCCTGCGTCGAGAGTTCTTAGATGCCATGTTCTCTGGGAACAACAGTCAAGGTTGCGAGGAACTAGGTAAAGACTCTGGTCGTGCAAAGGTGACGGGATAGCTGATAAGAAGCAAATGGGCTTTCCAATCAAAGGCAGAGGTGTTGAAATGAAGAGCGTTGATCTGGCATTGACTATAGACGAAGTCATATTCTGCAGGCCTGGGCCGACTTCAGAAGTCACGCAGCGAGTTATCCACGCAGGATCGCGACACATGGCCCTTGGGGACTGGAGATTCCCTGTGTCTGACACTTGTTTCTAACACGTTTTGCTTGTGCAAGTTGGTCTGTCAGCAAGTGTTTTGGAAACCTGTCAATCTGGCTCGCCATAGCTGTAAGCAGCAGTTCGACTGTCTACTCCTGCGCGCGAATTCGATAGCGCGTCTTATGTGACACGGACTTGGAGCTTCTACCTAGTCACTTCATCGAGTGAGGATGTCACGAATGGCAGCTCAGCTATGAATATTGGTGTGACTTGGGCCCGCGTTCCACATCGTGCAGTTCAATAGCACGACCGTAGTCATGATTCATCATGGCAGGTATCTGAACAACGACTGTGATGTTGCGAGACTTGCTGGAGCCAAGAAACGACCATGTTGCCGTCGCACCTGAACCGCAGCTCGCCTGGGAACCCGAGACCTTGACCGGCTTGGCAATTGTTGGGGACAAATGAGGGCGCAAACACATCTCAACGCCTTGGACGTCACCTGCGCGTCCCCCCTCGGTCCGTGTCCGCAGGGCAAGCGGAATCCAGCCCAGTCCAGAAACGTTGCAACGACGACCCCGCCAAAAGAAGAGAAAAGAAAACAGTCCTCTCAACGCGCCATGTGCAGCTCCGCTGCTACGTAGTGACGGCGTCGAAACAACGGGGAGAAACCTGCCCGTGGCCGCATTAGGGCCGGCGCGCTCGCCGCTCTTGGCACAAGGCCGAACCGGCGGCTGCTCCCTCGCTTCCCCGAGGAGCTGGGAGTAGTCTGGCAGGACGTGAGAGAGGCACGAGGAGCGTTTCGTCATCATCACGCGTATCGACTTGTCCAGTCTGGTCGGGTCTCGATATCTTGTCGATCACCGGGGCCTTGAGGAGACCAGCGTCCGAAAAGGCACTTTCTTTTTCTTGTGTGTTTCTTTTCCCCTCCTTCATCAGTCGGTGTGCGCCGACGTGGCACAGCACGAACAATCGGCGAGATTGAGTGAGACACGGCATCGAAATCTATCCGTCCAACAGCAGACAAGGGGAAATGTCCTTTTTTTTCCCCCAAGTCTTGTACGCATCGGGGTGGGTGAGAATGGCTTGCTTTTTCCTGAGCTCCGCCACCGCCGAACAGGGTGAGATGCAGACGGTTAGCCAGGTGATGGGTCATCTTTGTTCGATCCGCCGTCAGCAAGCAAGCAGCAGACATGAAAGCGGACAGCGTAGCAAAGGCGCCTGCGCATCTCGATCCTAGGACCGTCGTCTCGGCCGACGATGAGGGGTTCGCCCTTGGTGTCGATGTGTGTGTGTGTATCCGTGGTGGTGTACGCGAGAGTCCGCGAGATGCGGCGGGGGCATCTTTGTACACACAATCTCGCGAGGTCGTTTCTCAACGGCATATGCAACCAGACCCCCCATGTGACGTTCGGACCAACACATGGGTCCGGAACTTCAGTCGAACACGGGGACCGAAGGGACGGCCCGGGATTAAGGGTCTGACTCGAGCACAGAGAGGGTTATGTCTCTCGAGGAATCCGGGTTCCTGGGCACGCTGACAAGCGTCATCTTTCCGAGGTCTTCGACACCAGCGCAGGAATCGTCGACATTGACGGCAAAAGGCATGCCAGGAGAAGGATTCGTCCGCCTCTCTGTCCCATCGACCTGATACCGGGCACCTGGGATGGACGACGGCGGCCTCGACGGCTCCCAATGAGACACCTGAGACTCAATAAGCGCCACCAAGATCCTTAGCATGCCGAGTCCGCGTTGGCGTGGTTGCGAGGACGGATGGAGCCCACATTGCTGCATGACGGGTGCAGGGCCACGTTCAAGGTGGGCAGCAGAGATCCCATCCTACATGATCTGATTCCCCCATCCTCGAGGGTTTCACAGCCAACATGGGTATACACAAGCTAGTCTACTGAGCATGAGGCACTGAGAAGCAAACGCAGAGGTTCCATCAGTGCTCGATGACTGGCCAGGTCGGACTGGACCACCGTAGGAGAGTGTACGAAGAATCAACGTCTGCATGCAACACCAACAGAAAAGGGGAACAAGCCAAACGCCTTTGACGAAAGGATTGCCGTTCCTGGGCGCGCCATCCGTTGCGCTAGCTCTTCTTCCATGTGCGTGCAGCGTGTCTTGGACCGGCAGACGCCTTACTCGTCGTCGTCGTCGGCCACTCGCTCGAAACCTGTCGCGACATTTGCCTTGGAGCCCCGGGTGCCCGGTTTTCCTTTTTCGCCTTTTCTCCAGATCTGACTCTTGCCTCTGTCTCTCTCTCTACGTTTCTCGAGAGAGCGCAGCAGATCAGACGCCTCCCGGCCTCATCTTGATCTCTGTCCAACCTGAGCCTGTAAGCCACCTCGGGATCCCTACCGCCAACCGCGTTAGCCCTGCTCATCATCCCTCCATTTCCCCCTACAAGTAAGCCAAGCCAGACTTTTACCCTTACAAGTACCCGAACGGAATAGCGGGAGAGAGCCTTGATCGCAAAGCGCACTGGGTGACACGAACTCCTCCAGCCTCCACAGCTTGACTCGTTTGGAACAACGGACGTCCCCTTCTTCAAAGGCCGTCGAGTGATCCGACCAGAGCTGGTTCCAGGGATACCCACGATCGACAGGCCAGAAATACATAGCCCGGAGTAAGGGCCGCGAATACGACGCTGCGTCGCAGCCAGCAAGCTACTGTGTATAGCCAGCCCGGACACTGCTTTTTGTTCTCTTCGACCTGATTCATTCTAGCAGTCGTCCAACTACCCAACAATTCACCCAAAGAGCACCTGAAGCGACAGGCTGTTCTTCTAGACACAGGACTGAGCTGCGCGGGCGACAGGAGACACGATGGGAACGACAGACAAACCCGACGAGACCAAACCCAGCAGTCGCAGCGGGAGCTCTCAGAGTAGTCCGCGACGCGAGCTTCCGGCAGGTAAGCCAGGATCTTGTGTTCCCAGAGCACACACGCACACACACACACACACACACAGCCGGAAGCGAACTTGACAGCTTCCGCGACGGTGGTTCCGACCGAAGATCTCCGAGTAACCGTTGCCAGACACGACGACAGCAGCCATCGCAGGCCCCTCCAGCAGCGAACACAAACCAGATGCGACGTCCGATGCCGACCCGGCACCAGCACCGGCGCAAGAGACAACGGCACCAACCGCTGCCGCTGCCGCTGCCGCTGCCGCCGACGGGGCCGTGACCGGCGAGATCCCCGTCCGCGCCGAGGCCATCGAGGCCGGCGGCACCGACGAGGAGGACGAGTTCGAGCCGAGCGTGTTCGACGGGCAGTCCGTCAGCGACGCGACGGACTCGACGTCCATCAACTCGAGCGTCTACGAGCACAGCTTCCAGAACGGGCGGCGCTACCACAAGTTCCGCCACGGCCGGTACCCGATCCCCAACGACGAGACGGAGCAGAACCGCGAGGACATGCTGCACGCCATGATGCTCGAGGTCACCGACGGCCGGCTGCACTTTGCGCCCATCGCGGACAGCCCGCAGAAGATTATCGACCTGGGCACGGGGACGGGCATCTGGGCGATTGAGAGTGAGTTGACCGCGCTTTGTCTACGTTGGAGGACGACCAAGACGGCGAGTATCGAGAGAAAGAGAGAGGGATGTTGATTGCTAACTGAGGACGATTGCAGTGGGCGAACTGTTCCCCGGCGCAGAGGTTACCGGTCTCGATCTGAGCCCCATCCAACCCGTCTGGGTGCCGCCCAACGTGAGGTTCCTCGTCGACGACGTGGAGGACACCTGGCTGAACGGCAGGGATTTCGACTTTGTGCACCTACGCAACATGGTGCCCATTCTCAAATCGCCCGTCGACTTGCTGCGGAACGCCTATGAGTACCAAACGCCCAGCTGATGAACCGCATACACAGACACGCACAAGGGGCCGTGGAACGCTAACACATGCGCAATAAACAGACACATGAAGCCCGGGGCCTGGGTCGAGCTGCAAGACGTCGACGGCCAGGTCCACTGCGACGACGGAACCCTGCCGCCGGACTGGCCCCTCGTGCGCTTCACCGAGGCGCTCGTGGAGGCATTCGCCAAATTCGGAACAAACTCGCACGCGGCCGTGTTTGGCAGACAGTACCTCGAGCAGGCCGGGTTCGTCAACATCCAGCACCACACGGTGAAGCTGCCCTACGGCACGTGGCCGAGGGACAAGTGAGTGCTCCCATTGGAGGGTGGCCGGTGCCCCCTTGCTGGGCTGCCGCAGGACGAGGAGAGCTGACCGGCCTTCGTTGCAGGACAACGCGTCTCGTTGGCATGTACTACCGCACCGCCTGCGAAGAGTTCTTCCCGGCCGTGGGCGCCATCCACTTTGAGCTCCTCGGCTGGAGCAAGCTGAGGATGGAGGTCCTCTTTGCCGAGTGCCGGAACGCCATGCGGGATCACAACGTCCACGCGTATGGGAAGATGCACTTTTGGAGCGGGCAGAAGCCATACTAAGGAGGACGACAAGCATGCCTGGAAGATGTTGGACAGGGGAAGGGGGCTGGAGGGAGAGATTTGAGGGGGGGTATACCCGAGTAAGGAGCATCGGAAGCCGGAGTTCAGACAGCGGTTGCTTGCATTTCATACACACGAGACATGGAGAGAGAGAGAGAGAGAGAGAGAGAGAGAGAGAGAGTTATGCATTCCAAACAAGTTACCAGCACATGGCAGGTTGATCGATCTGGGGTTCTGCCGAGGGCTCTCCTGGTTAGGCTGGTGTCTTTTGCCAAAGTCACCTATATCAAAACGTGTAAATGATCTCATGTTTGCTTACAAACGACCATCGGTTGGTCAGAATGGGGGTCGTGATTGGCCTGTTGGTTCAGCTTGCAGGACGAGTTCGGGAGAGCGACTTGCAAACACCCCTTCGATCCAATGCATGGTCTGTCACCGCAGACATTGTAGGCCAAGTGCCAGTTGGTCACAGTGTGTCGAAGCTTGGCATGATCTTCTTTCATCATTGGTTCCTGGTTATCCATCACTTCCTACTCAATGACAGGCGTGGGGACCTGGCCACATGCGATGAGCAGGGCCCAACATGTTCAACATGGGGCTGCCCACGTCTACTTCATAAACATTTTGAGCACGCAAGCCCCTGTTGGCAGAGGTTACGATCCCGTCGACGCAATAGAATCGGTTGGTAGATGGATCCTACTAGAAGTTCCATCCACTATTGGCCCGTACACACAGTTGTGGCCGAAGACCGACCCGTGTTCTTAACGCCGGAATCACTGTTTGCAGGGATTGCACGTTGTTCAGCAACTTGAATAAGAACTAAACATGCTCCGTTTCGTCATACGTGCTTCGTCTCACCGTCTAAATCTAATGCAATCCCATCTATGAACCTGTCTACCAACGCCACATGCGCACCACGCACCCCATCGCAGCCTAGTTGTCCGCGTCAATGTACTCGGCGCAGATGACCTCGCCCTTAAGGTCCATCACGTCAGCAATGGTCAAGTTGGGCATGATGCCACCCATCCACAGCACGTGGCTCAGAGTCGTGTCGTTGCCCGGGTCGCCGTCGTAGTCCGTGTACGCCTTGGACGGGTAGAGCCATCTGTTCTGCTCCATGATCGTCACGGGGGGGATAATCGAGCCGCTCATGTCCGTCAGCCGCGCGGTGAGGTTGGCCTCTTGCCACTTTTGCCACAACCGATCGAGGTTGGCGTGGTGGAGGAAGAAGACCGGATCGCCGGGGCTGGCGTTCTGGTTCTCCATCTGCGTTTCTGTGTGTAAGCAAGATAATCTCCAGCCTCACAGAAGCCAATAATCAACTCACAGTTCCGCCGGTGGCCAGGTGCCCGCAAGAGTGAGGCGCGTCGACGTAGCAAAAGTTGGCCTCGTCGTACGTCTCCAGGGCGAAGCACGTGTCGACGTTGGCCTGGTCGGCCGTCTCCCACGCCGTCTGGTTGAAGTCGCGAGACAGGCAGTACTCGTCGTAGTAGTCGACGCCCCAGACCTGGTCCATGCGGAGCGTCGTGTTGGCAAAGGCGCCGTCGACGACGCACTTCGTCCCCGCGGCGGTGTCGACGCCGTTGGTGCCGAAACTGTACTCGTCCGCACCCCAGACGGAGGCTCTCTCGATGCCGCCCAGAACCGCGAGGTCGCGCTGCTCTTCCCAGTAGGGCAGGGCGCCGGTGTAGCCGCACTCGTCCTGGAGGAGCTTCTCGTGGAGGCGGAGGAAGAGACGGTGCCAGGGGAGGAACGCGCTGGGGTATGTTGGTGACGGGGTTGGGACAAGAGGGTTCCAAGGAAAGGGGGAGGGGGGCTTACCCGACTCCGTGGATGAAGTTGGACTGCTCGACGTGGCAGGAATGCAGCTCGTCCCATCGTGTTACTGCGCCCTTGATGCCGCTCTTGGCGGGGGACTCGATCAAGCACTTGACGGCCTGGAGGTAGTTGGACTTTTCCTCATTGCTCAGAGTGTGCCTGGGCGTCTCTCGGTTAGTTTTGTTCGACGCTGGACTATGACAAGATGCAGCGACTGGTCTCGGCATACCATGCTTTTCTCTGGTTCAAAGAGGTGCAAGTAGATGTCGAGTTGGAGTTGGTGCCGTTCACGGCAAGCAAAGGTGATGCGCAAGCCAAACCCAGAGTCGAAACAAGGCGGAACAGAGTCGACGACTTCATGATGATCAACGATGGACTTGCGGATCTCGGCCGGGTCGGCAAAGGGCCAGTAAACTGAAAAGAACGTATTCCCAAAGCGTCTACTGTACAGCTTCACGACCACCTACAAGACGACCTTCTGAGTCTCACTTATACCACACGACCGAGCATGCCAAGCCTCAGACTTTTTTTCTTCGAGACCCAGACGCGGAAATCAATGCCCAAAGTCTTCGTATCTCCGATACCCACCGTCTGCGCAAAAAGCAAGAAGTGGCCTACGATATCATCCGCGTAGCCTCTGTGACGGGTCCCGAGGGCTCCATCCCGCCCCGACGACGCTCGAGATAAAGATAGGCCCTGGCACCGATTGGTTTCATCATGTTCTACGGTGGGTGCCGAACAAGGATGACGACGTTCATCTCATCTGCCACCGAACATTAAAGCACGGAACTGAACCGATTGCAAGGACTTTAACCTGGCAGTGCCCAATTAAAGGCCAAAGATCTGCTTGTAGATGACTCCAGAAGCATGGGTGCAGCATCTTCGGTAGAGGGGGTGCTCCATAGTCCGACTGGAGTGTTCATCCGCAACGCTGTGGGTCGTGATGGAGTCAAGCCTCCTCCCGCTCAGGGCCTCCCACTTGCCGAGCTTCTGGGTCGTTTGCGAACTGTGGCGCCGTCGTTCTGCCAGTGGATGACGGCAAAAGTAGCGCGGTTGTGGACGCGGCTGTGGGCGTCTTCCGGTCGAGGCCGACCCGGATCGGACGTTTTGGGAGATTTTTGCACGTGTGCTGCTCCTCCCACCTTCGCGATGGAGCCAAGCTTGTTATCCGTCCTCCAATATGCGAGCCTCTCGTGGCCAGCTGGGCTGAGATCCCCACGTGGCGGAGGTGATGACGAGTAGCGTTTCTATTGTGGTCTAGATCAGTCGTCACTTTCCGATGCAACGCAAAGTACCAAAAGGTTGGCGCGCAGGGGTACATCAGCCGCGGATAGTGTTACGTTTTAGGAGCATCGTCAAATACACTTGAATGTTTGACGCGTTGGGTGACGAAGCGTTTTGAGCCGCGTCAAGATGGTAGAATTATCACTCCTACTTTTGGTATTCTCGCCTTGTGCAGACATCCACAACCCGCACTCGAGATCTGACCTTTCTTGCGAGCCTTGTGACAACCTGCCGAAAGACTTCTCTAGCAAGACTCCAGGCCTGCTTATTCGCTGGCCGCGGAAACTTACTCCTTCAAAAGATCCTCGCACCGCATTTTGCCAATTTCGGAGCCCCAGGTGTGACCAAGAAGTCAAAAATGGATGCACTCAAGATCATCCACGCCCACGGAAGTTCACCGAATTACGAAGCCTTTGTGTTATGATAGTAGTTCCTTGGTCTCCCTACAAGCTGGCACGGTCTGGAAGAACCCCTGTCGTGCCGGAGTCAGTGTAGGTGTCAAAATTGTTGAATCAAGAAACACGAAAATCACAGTATGATTCAAGAGACTATCAGGAGTGCTAATATTTCCACTTCCCGCGATAATCCTTAGTGAATGTAAGCAGATCGACACTAACGGCTCGGACATATCACATGTGAACAGCCAGAAATCTCAGCTTAGTTGGCGTTGCCTCGCGAAGACGCCCCAAGATCAGATTTTCCTTCTCTGGAACACCATGGTGCACTCGCTCGTATATGCTCAGCCCTTTTCACGTCATAGTTTTACTAGTCTCAATACCTTATCGAGGCGTATCCCAGAGCGACCTGGACCGGTGGCATCTGTCATTACAGTCTAGAAAACGTGTAGCAGTGGTGCTACCGACAAGCGTCTGACAACAGTAGTTCGAGGCAAGGGGATCTCAGTAAGCTAAAAGTTTGAGGTGAGTTCTGTGCCGACTAGTAACTGAGCCGTACGACAGCAGTTGCCAGATCGAGTTTTTCTCGGCATCAACAGAAACAGACAAGCCAGGGTGTGGAGTGCATGGTATCGCGGCGAGCATTACCATGTACGGAGTGTGGGCAACCCGACCTGCTCGAGACTACTGATGCTGCAAGATTGTTATGCCACATATCGCAGTACTTTAGCAAGACGAAGGGCCCAGATGTGTTGAGTTCCAAGCGACAAAGTCCGCCCCAATGGATCACTTGAGTTTTCGTCCAGCTGACGCGTGCGTGTGCCGATACTCCCGGATCTCTCTACCCTTCGTGCAGGTTCTAACTTTTAAGCATGAAGAACGCCCACGTGAGCAGCAGAAGTGCGTAATATCAAAACGAGCAAAGCCATATATCGCTGGGACTAGGGAGGATTCATGAGGTAAGAATCAAAAGGCAAAGAAGTAGACGGAGGCCTTTTTGCGTCTCCAGAGTAACAGCATCGCCGACTGGGAGCACTATCAGGGTAAAAACGGTTAATACTTGGAAGACCTATTACCTGCAGCGCGATGGGCTCACAATCAGTGGCAGCAAAAATGTTTAAAGGGCAGAGGTGTGAAGGTCTTTTCGGCACCTCCGTGAGTCGTCCGGAACACCGGAAAACTGGGGCACATACCGACGTCGCCGAAAACCTTCTTCGACCGGCTCCGAAGCGGGGCCGCGTCTCTTTCGAGGGGACAGGTCTAGACTTGGTGAAGTGGAATCATTTTCCCGATTATCTTGCTAGATTACAGTCTCCCAAACATGCTCATTTCTGGACGCATCAAGCACGATGTTCAACTGGCTGGTAATGTCGTCAACGACACAAAGGGGGCAAGGGCCCGTCGCCTCACGCTTCACTCCTGAGTCCTGTCTAGACATCCCGTTTGATAGGATGCCTGTTGACATTGTTCTTACGTCCTAGCCCACGACCATTCGTCCCATGCCGAGCAAGACTCGACCCGCAAATATTGTCGGTGTGCCGGCAAGTATCTCACCCGAGAGAAGCTCAACATTAGCCCGCGTGAGACAAGGATCCGGATCCTTCCGCCTCTAAGCGCCGCCATCTGGCCCTGTTCTACTTGTAATTAGCGGTTCTCATCAGAGCCAGTAAGCAACGACGCATTGGGGCGTCCATGTTGCAAAGACACGAGTGCGTCTGTTCCCCGTGTAACCCTCAGAGCGTTACAAAGACCGCCCAGTTGCCCTGTCCCGCAGCTCGCTTGGGTCATACTGCCTCCTGATCAGGGCTTACATGATCTGCCGACTGACTAATCGCACCTCTCAAGCTGACAATACATCGTCTCGAAGGGCTACACCAAACTGCAAGTAGGGACGTGCCCCGCAGTAGACGCGAAGGGCGAGAGGGGTCTCGTGCGGCATGTTGTCAGCTCGCGAGCGACCACTTGGGTGGCTTTGGAATCGGTTGCGCGCAGATCAGAGTCAGTTCTTGGGTATCGTAAACCAGTTGTCCTACTGCTCCATCACCACTCAATCTTGTTCGTGAAAGAATACGTCTCGTAGAATGCTGTTCCGCCAGGATAGCGTTGGAAAACCCAAAAAGGACTTCAAGAGTGAGACGTCACAGCCAGAGCTTCAGTAGCAACGATGCTAGACCTCCAAGATGACAGGGAACCTCCACAGTGACCCTTTGAAGGCACGATTCGCTTGTGTTAGCGTAGGAATGCGCGCCCCTCCAACGCCATCGGCGGTGCGGGTGTCGAGCCCAGTCGGCTCAATTCCAAGGTCGAAACCACCGACATTTCTCCTTGGTCGGCAAGTTGTGCGATTATTCAGCTCCGTGCGGCTCAACCACACGCCGTGTATCATCAAAATGTCTCCTCATATACACCAAGTTGGAGCTGTATAAGACTCGGGGCATTTGCCATCTGAATGTGTGATTGTTCCATTTACATATCTCGTGCCAACTTGAATTAGCAACACCCAGTGACCCACGACCCAGGTCCATCAGTCTACTCCGGTGGCACTCCAACTGATACTATAAGCACCTCTCCACCTTCACCTTCATCACCCTTACAATCCAACCCTCACCATGACAAAGGTCGAAACTCCCCAGGGCGCAGACCAGGCCCCCATCGCCGGCGCCCTGCAAACCTCCCACCCAGACCTCATCAACGAAGGCGCCCCAAACATCCCCTACTTCACCCCCCTCCAGTCCCCTCCCGCCGGCACCGCCCGCGACACCCAGCCGGACGGCACGCTCTTCTCTCCGCTCAAACTGCGCAACCTCACGCTCCACAACCGCATCTTCGTCTCGCCCATGTGCCAGTACTCCGCCGACGAAGGCCACATGACGGCCTGGCACAAGACCCACCTCGGCAGCTACGCCGCCCGCGGCGCCGGCCTCATCCTCACCGAGGTGCAGGCCGTCGTCCCCGAGGGCCGCATCTCGCCCGAGGACCTGGGCCTGTGGGACGATTCGCACCTGGTGCCGGCCAGGGAGGTGGTCGACTTTGTGCACAGCCAGGGCGCCTTCATCGGGGCGCAGATTGGCCACGCGGGACGCAAGGCGAGTACCATTGCGCCGTGGGTTAACCGGAAAGCCGTTGCTGGCGAGAGGGTAAGTTGTTCAGTGGACCGTTCATGTGTCGTCGACGAGGTTTGCTGACATTTTGCCAGGGACGCGGGTGGCCCAAGACAGTGTACGGCCCCTCGGCGGAGGCATACACGAGCGACACCTACGTCCCGCGCGAAATGACTCTACAGGACATTGAGACGCTCAAAGAGAAGTGGGTTGAGGCCGTGAAGCGCGTTGTCCAGGTCGGATACGATGTAAGCCTCGCCCCATCCCAATCCCATCGAAAACTCCCAGCTCAGCCCAGCTCACCACCACCACCACCCCAGGCCGTCGAGATCCACGCTGCCCACGGCTACCTCCTCAACGAATTCCTCTCGCCCACGTCCAACCGCAGAACGGACAGGTGCGGTGGCAGCTTCGAGAACCGCGTCCGGCTGCTCGTCGAACTCACGGAGCTCACCCGCGCCCACGTCCCCGACACCTACCCCGTCCTCGTCCGCCTCGCCGCCACCGACTACCTCGAGCACGACCCGTCCGTCCCGCAGTGGGAAATCGCCCAGGCGCAGAAGCTGGCCCGCATCCTCGCCGAAAAGGGCGTCGATTTCCTCGACGTCTCCGCCGGCGCCAACGACGCGCGGATGAAGGTCGAGGCAGCGGGCCCAAAGTACCAGGCGCACCTGGCGGAGGCCATCAAGACGGCCGTCGCGGGCACGGGTGCCTACGTCGGGTCCGTCGGCGGCATCGCGACGGGCAGGGAGGCGAGCGAGGTTCTCGCGGACGGACAGGCGGATGCCGTGCTGGTCGGCAGAGCTTTCCTCAAGAACCCGAATCTTGTCGAGACGTGGGCGGATGAGCTGGGCATCGACGTACATGTTGCCAGTCAATGTGAGTTGATTCTTTTTTTCTGGGGGAGCCAGTTACTCGACTGACAGTCGCCCTAGACGGTTGGGCTTTTGGGAACACGAGAACACACCGACCTAGCAAGCATTGAGACCTAGTTCACCGATGGGTGGCCTTGTAGAGAGGCAATAAAGTTGGCTGCGGTAGAAGTCTTTCCAAGCATGCATAGATCGAGGAGTTAGACACGGCGGATCATGTATTCGCATCACAGGTAGACCAATACACTGAATAGCGTCCTCTGACGAGTCTTTTTTCAAAGCTGATCCTGATCTGGGGGAAGCGACTGGAGCGAGTGGTGTGACTGGTGTGAAAGACGCCGGCCCTGGCTCTGATGTCCATCCCCCTGATTCCAACCCGCGTACGCGAGGGGATCGAGAGCCTGCTGAGACGCAAAGAACGCAGGCGCAGGCACGACTCCCCCGTGTGTGCCGGTATCGTGACCGAACATCTGCACGTCGCCGAGTATGTCGTCGACTGTCGCATTCTCCAGCGCCACTGGCTCTTTTCCCTTGGCACCGGTCCCTCCTTGCGCCTGGTCGAGGCGTCGGGCGTACCACGCCCTTTCGTGGGACCGCTGTTTGTGGTACAGCATGGCTTGGTCGCAGAGGGCCTCGATGACCCGCCACGCCGCGAACTTGCGCATGCTGATGTCCTCGTTGTTGTGTCGGCGGAACACCTCGTCCATCTGTTGCCAGGCTCGGTCCGTGATGGGGTGATTCGGTTGCTGTGCGAGGCCGATGAGGACGTTGGAGATGGTGATCGGCATCGTCGGCCATCGGTAAAGCCAGCCCCAGTGACTCTGCATCGCGATCGCTTCTCCGTTGGTCACCTCTTCCAGAATTTCTACACACTCCTGATAGATACTGGCGAAACAGTCAGTCAACCGCCGTCCATGGCCTTGGGAAGATGCAGGTGCTTACTTTGCTCGGAAGTCTGCATCAGATCCGCCCGACTGCTGGGCATGTGTTTGCATTATGAGCATTCCCATCGTCCTCAACGAGCTTCTGTAGTAGGATACGAGCAGAGTCTGGAGTTGTGAGTTGGCGACGACGTGGTTCATGAACTTGGCTTTGAGAAAGGCATTGGCTTGTTCGACTAGTCGGCTCAGATCCTCAGAAGTAGATTCGTTGCGCTTTTCGACGATAGACTGCATGGTTCGGCACATGTGCTGGCGTACAAGAACAAACGACATGTCGGTGATGCCCTCTTGATCCGGGGGAGCGGAGCCAGGCTTCGCGAACCTCGTGGGCGTCCATTGACTGTCGTTCGCGTTGGTTGCTGGGCGAACGTCGGAGATGTATGGCAGGCCGGAATCGGCTCCTTCGAGGTTGTACACGGGATTGTTGAGAAGTTCAAAGTGACTCCATATCCTGCGCCGCATATTCGAGATCCAGGGTGAGTAACTGTAGTGACTTGGGTCGCGGTGAAGACCTAGACGCGTCCCAAAGCGACCGGCCAGGCCAAGAAGGGAGACTGCAACCTCTCCATCCCCTACGATGAATTTCATTTGCTAGTCTTGTCAGAAGAAGTTGCTTTGACGCTTATCAAAGTCGACAATGCTGTCTAGGCAGACGCAAACTTACAATGTGATAGAGGAGAGCGACGAATGCGAGGGGCTTCCGGCTTCGTAGGATATCCGCGCGTTCGAGTGCCAGCTGAGAGGCTTCTTGCAAAAGCCGCAAGACGTCTCCCTTGGTCTTACCGATCTTCTGTTGGATCACGCCGCCGGGCATAGCAGCGACCGCCATGGCCTGCGTCGCAAACATGGTCGCTTCCACATCCGCAGGCGTCTTGCACACGCCAACCCGGAAATCCGTAATCTGCTGCCGCCAGTGGGCTTCGTGTAACGTCCTGATGAACGGTTCCACATGCCGAAACAAGATGTCCGTCAGTATGTCCTCCTTTTCTGGGTGAAGATGCAAGTACGAAAGGTCCGGCATGGTCGGATTCCTCCCGATGGGCCATGCTGTGGGACTGGCAGGACTCTTGCCCGTTTTGTCCGAATCGATGCGAAAGAGACATTGCGGCTCGTACACAATGTCTTGAAGATTGAGCCAGTAGTTTGGGCCGAGGTAGTAGGAAACGTCTTCGTCGTACACCTGCATTCCAGGATCGCCCGCCGTGGTGTCTTCGGACTGCTGGTCAATCAACTCTGTCGACGTTGCCGAAGGGAAAGACGAGCTGCGGGTCTTGACGTTTGGACTCTGGATAGAAAACCCCTTCATTTCTTCAATGATCCTTTCCAGCCGGTCGACTCTGTCCTGTAGCTGCTGCTGGCTTTCGGGTGTGGCAAGGCCCGGTTGGCCTTGGGCGTCGTAGACACACGGAATCCCATGACGAGAGCAATTGTCGCAGGGGTTGTTCTTGTCGCATTTGACCTTTCGTCGGCGGCAAGCATTGCAAGGCTTGGCGACTGGGAGCGACTTGGGGCCCGATTGCTGGGAGCTGCTGGGGAAATCGCCGAAAGGACGGAGGCTCGAAGACATGGCAGTTGACCTGGCCAGTCACCCAGAGGCAGAAGTTCTGCTCGGAAGGACGATTGCCGTGGTGTTTCGTTCAATGACGCTGTGTTCGTGGCACAGAATGGTGACCGAGGCGGTTTGAAGAAGACACGAACGAGCATGCAAGGAGGAATTGCGACGCCAAAGCCCTAGAAGACTCCTGTTGGCGCCGCCGCGGAGAGAATCTCCGTTCAACAGCCTTCGACAGCGTGCTCAGCCAGGCGGCAATGCTGGCAGAAATTGCAAACCGCAGAAGCCAAGAGAGAATGACCGCTTCAACGCCGATGTCATGTCCTCAAAGGCCGCCTAGGTGCCGGCCAGTGGCATATAATGACGCTGCGCCTCAGGGATTCGAAGCAGCCCTTTTGGAGATGTTGTCAGCAGTGCTTGGGGCTAGGTTCGGGCCGCCACACCTCTTGCTTGATGGTAAGTATGCTCGATAATCAGGAAGGCTGGGAAGATAGACTGCCCCCAATGGCACTTGGGAGTGTTTCGATGATCCCGTCTTTCGCCCAGTGGTGCAAGCAGACAAGCTTGTGGAGAAGGGTATCTCTGCAGGCGCGAAGAGGTCACCAGCAGCAGACCACTGGAGACAAGAATGGGCAATGGGCGTTTTTGATGCAGGCAGACTGAAGCTGGCCCTAATTATGGACCCAAGCTGTCAAATCGTATCCGAGATCTGGCCGAGATCCATGTAGCCTGACGTTTCCTGTGCCAAAGCTTCAGAACCGGGGTAAAGCGGCAGTATGGTTCGGACGACACCCCAGGTCAGCAAGAAGACGGTGTTCCGACACATATGGCTTGGACACGGCCAGTGTGTTCGTCCGGAGTTAACCTCAACGTTGTGTGTCAGCGCGTGCGTAGTGTCGCTGGTTTGCGGGGTGTGTGGGCCAGCCAGACGAAGCTGCTCACACGACGAGAGAACAGACATAGAGGCCCCGCGGCGACCTGGTCGATCCACACCTGCTCGTTGGCACCCAGTTTCGGGTGTGATCAATCGCTGGCCTGCCTAATTAGTAGATGATTGAGGCGGCTTCGGAGACGATATGGGAGAAGCAGAGAGTCCTAGGTGCAATTCGAACAGAATTCAGCAGGCGCAACGTTGAGCTGGTCTGCCTTCCTCGCCAGATGAGGTGACACAGAGATCTCCTGCTCGATTACATAGTGTCTCAGTTGATGAAACCTGCTTCAGCCAGTGGCTCCCGAGGATCTTCGTAGCGCGGGACGTGTAGCCGAGGCTGGAACTTGGAGTCTTGGTACACATTGGCCTTCCAGTCAGTACTCATCCCATCACTTCAAAGCCAAGTATGTACTTTCAATCTTTCGAAACATCGACGAATGAAGTCCTGGTTCTGTCTTTGGAAGCATGCTGTTGCGTGATTGCTGCAAGAGCCAGTACTGTCGCCCAGGCTCATCCCCTTCTGGGCCAGCTGAGTGCCAAGTAATCTCATTTGGCCAGGACATGGACAGAAAGACAGACTATCCCGACTTGGCTACCAGCTCATGAAGCAGTAGCCCCAGTGACCGGCATGCCGAGACGCTGTATCCCAGACTCGTTGCGGTCTAGCCTCATATTTCTCGCGCCAACCCCACAGCTTGCGCCCCAAAGGTGCATGTATTGTTCTGTTTCAGTGCAGCTACCTGTCCATCTGCCTGGTCAACGGCGCGGACCGGGAGAGGACGGGCAATTAGTGGGTCCTCGGGAAGATCTGTGTGATCGGAGCAGCGGTCCGACTCCGTGCCCGAGGAACGTACCTATGAGCTCTCGGACTTCACATCTCGCTTACCTCACAGGGCTGCATAGCTAGGTATCTCTTTAATGGCATAAATGTGCTTATCAGTGTTCCAGCCCCGCCATGCCACCGACAAGGTACTCGGTGCCAAATCTGGTCGCGTCACTCGCCACCACAGAGCAGACGGCTGCAGCCATCGTGAGAAAGCTGTCACGCCCTGCCGCACGCAAAAGATGGCTCTGCCTTTACCACCGGGCCTCGTGCCCTCAGAGGTCGCGTTTCTCTGCGAAATGGAACTCGTCACGATTGTGCCCCGCCAACGGTTGGAAAGCATTAATTTACTCAGCGTGAGCCCCTCCTCGCCGCCCCGCGACGCGTTCGCGACTTCAGCTCCATTTGACTGACGAGTCACCTTTCCTTCTTATGCAGGGCGCGACACCGGCACTCCGACCACCAGCCCGAACGAACGTGCCACTGTGGCTCGCACTCCTCCTCAAGAAACAACGTCGAGCCAACATCGTCCCGCCTCCGTGGCTCCATCCGAGTTCCCTTGCCCACGTCATCAAGTTCGAAAAGAACCCCCAAGAGGCCGGCTTCGCGCCGCCGCCACCACCCCCGATACGCGGCGACTCACAGGGCAACGCCCGAAGGTACGGTGCCAACACGGACGAGCTGCTGTCGCCGCCGCTCCTGCCGTCGTGTACGTCCGCCGCTCCGTCGGGCGCGCTGCCATACCACTGGTTCGAGCTCGCCGAGATTCTCCTCGCCCATGCGAGCGACGATGTACCCAACGCGTCCGACGTGAGATCGCTTCTCCGAGACTTGCACGAAGCTCGCTCGGCAAAATTGCGAAAGAGCACGGAGGACCTGGGCAAGGGTCTGCCCGGTATCATGAGCATTCGTGGCGTGGGTGCCATGGAGCTGGCCGAGAGCCGAGGGTTCTTCCTCAACATTGTGGACGGGCTGCGCAAGATTGGTGCCAGTGCCGAGGCGGGCAGGCGCGAGGAGGAGGAAGAGAGGAGTTGGAATGGTGGGGAAGGCGATGACGACGACGACGAAGATATGCTATGATACCCCCCGCGCTGGTCGCCTTCTCGATCCGAGAGGGTCGGCGCTTTTCTTTCCAAAGACTGGTGGCCGAACGGAGCAGCACTTGCGCAGGTGCTTTGCTGTTGTCACAACAAGGCAGCAGAAATGCTCGTAAGGTGTCGCCGTTTTCTTGACCGCTGGACATGTAAGCTGACCGTCGCAGACCGTCCAGAACCCCACCGCTTCCGATCGACGGGCCGTACTTATACCTCTTGCTATAATCTACACAAATATGCGAACCGAGATCTTTGGGACATTGGTGCCCGGTACCCTCAGAGTCATGGGTCTACGTCAGCCGAGACTGCTGCGAAGAAAAACTCAAGCCCAGTATATAAGACTTGGCCGTCACAAATCTGGACCTGGGTGTTCATCCTATTTTTATCTGGATAACCAAAATGCATGAGACACCGAGCATACTGAAGATGACCTAGTAGCTGAATTAGACATCAAACTGGACCGGTCCACATGAGGTCTCCATATCTGACAAAAAGACAATACAGAGGACGTTTCGGTCTGTCCACCAACTCCAGTACCTATGAAAAGACGATCAATATCATGCTGTTTAGTATCCAGCCCAAAAGCCTCCGTCTCGGACATAATTAGGGTATCTCAAGCTTGTGTCGCGTTCCATCGTATCAAAAACGTTCCATCGTATCAAAAAACACTGCCTCCCAACACCAAAATTCGACCTCGTTGCCAACGCACGCGTCCCATCTCCCATCAGTGTCCATCACCCCCAGCAGATGCTGCTCCAGCGCTCGCGCTCGCATCGCCTCCATGGGTCCCATCGCCATCGCCGCTGCTTGTGCTGCTGCTGCTGGCATCCGCCGACGCCGACGCCGACGCCGCGTGTCCCGAAGCGTTATCGCCCGCCAGAGCACCGGCGATGGAGGCGTAGTTGAGCGTCGAGTGGCTGTGATAGCGCGGGCCCGACGGCGTGCTCGGCGGACGCGCGGTGTCGCCGCTCGGTTCGGGAAGTTCGGTGATGGAGTCGGCGCTCATGCGCCTTCGCACGCGCGGCTTGAAGATCTCCTCGTCCTCGTCGACGTCTTTGTACACGGGGTCGTCGAGCGTGAGGGCGCGCGGCCGGGACGCCCAGCTCTGGCTCAGCTTCTTTGGCTTGAACGGATTCCTCATTTCGGGTTTCTGCAGTGCAGGGTGTAGTGGGAATGTGGCTTTCTTTTCTTTCTCTTTTTTTTCTCTCTCTCTCTCTCTCTCTGCTTTGTTTGCAGAAGGATTGACGCGTCCTGTCGTTTGGTGAGAAGTGAGTTACTCGGCGCAAGACATGAGGAGATGGAAACTGCAGCCAGTTAAGATTAGATCAATCTAAAAAAGAGGCAGCCAGCCTTTGAGGTATTAATGCCCGGTCGATGCCTACCACGGTACTACGTAGTACAAATATCCCGCGACTGGGGGTGGCTGAGCCACGCGAGCATGAACCTCAGCGACAGCGAACATGCCTGCTTTCGAGTGAATCAGATTGATAGTACCACAAGTACACAGTAAGCAGCCCAAACAAGCTCAGCCCGTCATCAGACGAGCACAGCCGACGATAAAGCGGCCCCGTCGCCAGTGTCCAATCAAGCGGCTGGCACGCAGCACAATTCTTCCCGTTGGCGTCGGCCAACCCGCTGTGCCTCGCGGTCACGCGCATCAGCAATCTAAAGGGATCCCTGGCTGCCCGGCTCGATCGGGGAAGGGGTCCTGGCAAGGGTAGCCCCCCAAGACGCATCCCTTTCGGCGGTGTTGGCGCTGACGACGGCACCATGTCCGCGGTTAAGAAGCGGTCTGGCCAATGGGCGTGGGCGGTTGATGAGCTTGTCATCTTTCCGCTCTCGGACTCGTCAATGACTACTGACAAGCGTGTTGGTGCGGTCAGACCCGCGGTCTTGCGATTATTTGTCAGTGGTGGAGGGTACCATTGATGTTTGCTTGTGTCGACCACATTACAGTATACGCGGTGATCACAGTGCTTCTTTCCATATGTCGACTCTTGGAAGTGAAGAGGTTTGGGCCTTTTGTCGTGGATCGAACAGACGATCCAGGCAAAGCTTTCACAAGCGGCAAGGCACGTGGGAACATGACTTTTGCCGTCTGGTGTCAACGAGGAGCATTCCGAAAGGCCGAGTTACCAGTTGACACAAGTTTGCGCCGGTTCCAACCTCTAAAATGAAGATTGAATTCGAATTCCAGCCAGAAGCGGCATTTGCTGTTGACGGAAAACCGGAACCGATGGTCATGTTTGTATTAAGGGAGGTATAGGATCGTATACCACACGCTTATTGCCAAGCCCATTCAGCTACCCGACGCGAGTCCATGTCACTCCGACTGCCTGTAGGTGTACTGACGTTGACCTTGTTTCGAAGCTTACGGTATTGTAACTCAGAGGTTGTCGTCTTGAAATGTTTGCGCGGGAGAGGCTGTCAATAGTGCAGGGCAGCCGGCATCCGACCAGCTGCAGTATCCCGAACCTCATCATATCTCTCGAGTGTAGAAAGTGTTGTTTACAAACGATCAACGTCAAGCAGCTCAAGTCCTGTTACTAAAGCGTGGTGAACCTCCACAGGTGACACAGGCGGCTTGGTGGCCTGCCTCTTCTCTCCTCATCGAGTCCCCTGAAGCGACTTTCGTCAAGTCTACCTACACGAAAATGCATCTCTCTGTTGTAACTTGGTTGGCGAGAGTCCGCTATTCCGCCGGCCTCCGCTTTGACCGTTGACTTCCGGGTGGGTGGCGGAGAACAGCAATACTGAACACGGCCCTCATGTCCATGGTCTTTGTCATCATGTCTGGAATATCGCTTGTCTCGGTCTTCAAGACGGGAACCTTCACCCAGGCGTGGACGTTTTACGAGGCAGACTGTCGAACCGGCCACGCAGCCGTCGCCAACACTCTTGTCCATCTCCTCCTCAACGCGATGTCGTCTGCCATCTTTGCTACCTCCAACTTTTTTATGCAAGTTCTGAATGCGTCCTCTATACAGCAGGTCCGGAAAGCACACGCGAGGGAGAAATAGCTCGCGGACATGATGCGTGGATGTGGCCGCACCGAGGGCAACTGGACGCTGAACTCGGCGTCCGGGAATCCTTCCGATCCGGGCTTTCGCAGCACGTCGATGCGGTTCAAATCCAACATGTATGGCCCCGCGTCGTTGCCGAGATCCCACTGCCTCGTCCAACCAAGAACGACCGTCTGCGCCGTCGGTTTGTCCAAGCCCCTTCTCCTCGCTGTTGTGTTGGCGGTGCTTGTAAAGATCGCCACCTGCGCCGTTGCCATCGTTGTATAGCGAAGACACAGGGAGTCTGCTTCCTGAAGTTCGGACCAGCGCCAAGTTCATTTCTTCGGTGATTACTGTCAACATTGCCCAGATCTATCTCTCGCTCTGGTATCTAGCCTACAATTCTCTGCTCACGAGGCTGGACTTGGCCCGAGAGTGGGCCCAGCTCTACACACACTATCGGCCATTGAGAGTTACCTGACCCGGGTAAGTAGATCTATAAGTTGACTGGTCTTTTTCTTTACAATTTTTTGGATCGCATAGAAACAAATCGTTGATTACTTCGCTCGGGGGATGCAGAATTCCACACATCGCCTCCAGCTGCCGTATAGATACAGCGTCGCTTTGTTGCTACTCGGCATTCTCATGCATTGGCTGACTTCACGTGCTTTGTTGTCGCAGTATACCAGGGAAGTGGGGACGTTTGTAAGTTGAGCTGAAGACTTGTTCGCGGTCGCCTGACAGACATAGACCATTACAGCCTCGGGGGGGGAGGGCTTCGAGGCCGACTCCGTCGGTCTCCCTGATGGCGCATCCTTCGCTATCGGCACAACATCGTTACCGGTGCTTCTCCTAGTAATCATTACGTCTCTAATGGCCACATTCTCATTAATTGCTTCACTGCGTTACCTACCAGGTCATATGCCAGTTGTGGGATCCAATTCGATGGCGATGCTGGCCGCAAGCCGGGTCTCCCCTTTGGCGAAACCCCAAGGAAGTATCAAATGCAGACGTGGTTCCAACAGCAACAACAAGCGGACTACGATGGGAGGACCCGTACCCGAGTCTGGGGAAAGCACAGGTCGGAGCGACAGCTCCCCAGAGCCTAGTTGCCCTTCTGAGATTGTACGCTGCCTGCTGGAATGGGTAGAGGTTAAGATGCCCGAGAATTGGCATCGCGAGGCTCAACAGCTTGGTCGAAAAAGTACGCCATTTGAGTTTTGGCACACAGGTTGACGATCCACAGCCACCAAGCGAGGGTGCTTTGTATATGTGAAATAGGAGACAGGATCAGTGAATAGACGAAGACAACGACAGGTTTTGATGTCATAAGGTCAGACGATTCCTGTCGGGCCCAGTCGGTGGTCCGTTTTGAGTGTGCTAACGTGAAGGCTCTCTGTTTGTCTAAACAGAAATCCGGAAGCTGCTTGTTTTGATTCATATCGGTTCACATTGGACCAGTGAAATCGAGTTCGATAGTGAGGCATGTTGCCCATCGACAACCCGAGTTTCATCTTACTCTGACTGTGTGACTGTCATATCACTTGATTGTATCCTCGCGTTGCAGAGAAATCTTCAGCCTCTAGTAGCGACAAAGATTGTATTGAGAACAGCTGTGTTGTAAAGCGTATGTTCGAACGATTCTTGCATTTGCTACGCTTTTCAGCTAAGACGTCGACATGATCTGGGAAAACCTAGTTGTACAGTGCAAGTGCGAGTCAAGAGACAGCTACGAGACATGTGCAATTACTCGTTCACGAATGATTAAAGACCGCTCTTTAAGGTTGCCGACTAATTAATTACAGAACAAGACGAAAACGAAGTTCCATTCGGGGACACAGGGCGTAAAGAATTGCCTTCTTCGACCCAATCTGGTAAACTGCGTACTTGGCTCAACGATTAAAGCGTCGCCTGGGGGGCTGTGAAATTCTAGTTGATTAACTAACTTGAAGACCAAGCATACTCCATACTGCTCATCTTACATATATTAACAGTATGCTTAAAAAAGACATACACAGTAGTTTTGCAGGGAATCTGTAGGGTGTGGAAAGCTTATTTGCGCCTTGAAGCATTACTTGGGTTGTACATCTCTCTATACCTGACTCAACATCGTACCGCGCAACAGTCGGCGTTGGACCGAGTACCTCTGAAGGCCGCAAATAAAGACTTTTTCTGTTATAATAATCAGCAATCTTTTCTGTCCGCCGCAAGGAAACTGTCCCTCATGTCCCAGGAGGTCGTCCATCCAAACTGCAGATCCACCCAAAGTCCCTCCCAAGACTACCGGCACGATGCGCTCCGAAATCTTTGTTGCTCTTGCCACCATGGCCGCCAATGCCCTAGCAGCTAGGTCTATGGGCTACTGCCTCAACGAAGCAGGTGACGGCGGAGCCATCGGAAGAACGCAGTTTTGCTGTGATTCGCAGTTTGATTTCCGACTCAACGAGGTGCGCCACGATACGAGAAGGCCGAGACTCCAACTCGGTATTCGGATCACCGCTGCTAACCCCTTCTGTAGGCAGGAATCTGCAACATCCCTGCGGATATGTGCGGTGGCATCAGCAGGTGCTGCGGCAACGGGTTCTTCGTTTTCAACACTTGCCCCAACACGTTTCCGTGCGAAAATAGCGCTGTGAATAAGGCCTGTCCGATGAACCCTGCGTAGAGGCTTATCAGAAGAGCTGTCGCGGTCGTCAAACATCGTTTGCGGATTTCAATACAAACTCAACATGTAGCCGAAACACTCTCATGGTGGTGGTTGGCTTCGCAGTCCCATATCTCAGTTTGAAGAACCTATTGATTGACAACTCAGCTCGCAATGACCAACCCATGAGGGGACCTTGCAGTCTATAAGACATGCTATCACAATGCCGTCCTTCAGCCAGAGAGGCAGACGACCCGCAGTTGACCTTCTTCATCATTCAGCTCTGTGACCACCTCCCGAACCCAAGCTCAGTCTTTGTCGCCGTTGTCAAAGTCCTATCCTCTGACATTGGCTATATCGATCACAGTACCAGGACGATTCCGTATCTCTTCCACTCGATGAATAGGGATTCGTCTAACATCTGAAAATCGATACTGGTCAACCTCAAGTTCTTTCGTGTTGAACCCTCCCAAAACAATTTTGACCAGTTGGCACGCCAAAATCACATCCCCTCCGCCTTTCAAACGCATCCCCTCGCAACTCCGAGAAGGCGTCAGCATCACCCTCGACGCCAGGTTCTACGCCATGGTCTCGATACCGCTCGTTACCGAACAATCCTGGGCCGTGCTCAAAGCCGTGGTCATGCACAGCTTTCAGGAAATCCAGACGCAGGCCCCTCTTCGGGTACCCAGCGAGCTCTGGGAGAACCGACGATAGGATCCTTGGTGTCGAGGTCCTCCTGGTCGTCTGTGAAGAGCAAGTTTCAGTCTGCGTGAGGCCGTGCTTCAGTCGGTCATTCGGCTCTTGTCCAGGACCCCTCCGACTTTGACGTCTACACTTGCCAGAAGCCGGGTGCCAAACGTGACATTGGCATCTTTAGTTCTCCCTCTGGTAATGTCGGCTTTTGTGTGTAATGGCGTCGGCATGGGAGGTGCTTGGCTAGTTTCGTTTTAGCTTATGTGCTATAAAAGTCCCACGTTCTGGTCTTGGTAAGGTTTGAGCAAGCAGGAGTAGCAATATACAAAGCGCGGATCTAACCAGTGGTGTTAACCTGCTCTACCGAACTATCTGCGCTGCAAGGTAGGTGTTCCAACGTGGTGAGCTCCCCAAGACGATCAACTCCAGACGGACATTGCTCCGTATTTCGAAAGACCGAACTGTCAGCTCAAGAGGTACTGGAAGTTGGGCAGGCATCATGTTGATAAAACCAACAGCTCATAAGCTGGTAATGCTTCAAACGCAAATTAGCACAAATGTATAACGTTGTGTAAAGTATATAGCTCTGAGCCATCATTTACTTGAGAGACATTGTTGGGACAAACTTCTCAGAAATCTCGTGAGTCGTGGCTACCAAAAGAGCGGCCAGGAACGGTGTGTTCCAAGACGGTATTCCTGATAGAAATGAGTGTTTGGCGTTACTTAGGCGGCCACACAATCAAATCGAACCGCTTGACGTGGACGTTTTGAGATATGTATAGTTGAGTACAAGCTGTAGTGATAGAACTCAGTCTTCCGTTAGTTATGGAACATAACTTGGCGAAACAGGTGAAATCTGTTCAGAAGTTGTGCGCAGCATGAGAAAGCAGCTACATACCGATTAGCCCAAAACAAGCGCCTCTTCAACTGGTTACTCACTGTACGAGGCGTCTCTATCCTTTCCGCAAAGTGCAAAGTGTGTTTCATGAGCTACAGTGACAGTGGTTGATATTCTGGCATAAACAACATGATGCCAACCACATGTCACAGGCAGCTATACATATTGGTCTGTCAACGCTACCTTCGCCTTTTCTCGCCATGTCTTTTGAAGACTGGTTAAAGACGCCAAATGGCACCAGGAGTTCAAGAAGGGGATACCTGCGCCTAGAGCTGAGTGATGGTCCATTGAATGTACAGATTCAAGAGTCTGGCTCAAAAGCCAGGGTCAATTGTAACGGATAGCAAATCTCGAGTAACCATGCTCTTCGCTTCCATGTTCCAAAGTTGCAAAGTTCAGCAGAAGAAGTACGCAGTAACCAGACAGCAGCATCGTGAAACTAGGCTCTATCAAGTTTTGAAATGCTTCAGAAGCCCTATTTACTCTAGCCGAAGGGTATATAAACGCTCTAGATAAACAGTATTATACGATCAGAAAAGATTCCATTACCAAAGCAACCTCCCCGTCCATCTTAGATGACAAACATAACCAGCGCCGCGACCAGCGCAAAGACGCCGGAAGTCACCTTGCCAGCACCCGCCTGAACGGGTCCGGTCGTAGTCGCCGGGCAAGCGGAACCGATACAGGGAACACCGGTGCCGGCGGGGAAGCGGGCGGTGGTGAGGGTGCCGTTGGAAGGAACCGAGGGAGCAACGACAAGAGTCGTGGGCATGGCCGTGTCGACGGCGGGGGTCTCGGCCACGGGATTTTCGGCGGAGGTGGTCGCGCCGGTGGCAGGGGCTGTGGTAACGGGGGTTTCGACACCAGGGGCGACCGGCGCGGTAGGGTTATCACCGCCGGGAGCCTCGGGGGTAGTTTCGGCGCCGGGAACGGGCGGGTTCTGCGCGATGTCGGTGGGAGTTGCGGGAGTGCCGGCGGTGGGGGTGATGACTTCGCTCGTGACGATGGTGGTTTCCTTGCCGATGGGACAGTCGGGGACGCTAGGTGGGCAGGAAGTGATGGTGACGATGTTGGTCTTGTAGGTCGTATGGAGCGCGGGAACTTCAGGGGCGTCGGTGGTGACGGGCACGATTTCGCTGGTGACGATGGTGGACACCTTGCCGACGGGGCAGTTGGTCACACTGGGAGGGCACGAGGTGATGGTGACGATGTTGGTCTTGTAAGTCGTGATGGCAGTGGTGATATCGGCAACGGGCTTCTCGGTGGTCACGGGCTTGTTACCTCCGGCGGGCTTGGTGGGAGTGTAGCTCTCGACGGGGATGGCGGCGGTGGTGCGGACGACCTCGTGGGTGGTGATGGTGGTCTTGGAGCCGACGGGGCAGTTTGTGACAGCCGGAGGGCACGAGGTGATGGTGCGGACCTCAGTCTTGGAGACAGTCATGGTGGTGGGAACGTCGACGACGGGACAGATGGTGGTGATCAGGGGAACGACCTCGGTGACGATGACGGGGGTCTCTTTGGCGGGACAGTTGGTGACGGTGGGAGCACAGGAGGTGATGGTCTTGATGTTGGTCTCGTAGATGGTCGAAGTAGCCAGGCGGGTGGTCAGCTCCTCGGCGGGAGTCTCGATCGGGGCCTCGGAAGCGGTAGCAGTGGGATCGACGGCGTCGGTCTCGGCGCTCTGGGCAGGGACAGTCTCGACGGGCTTCTCGGGGGCGACGGCGGTGCTGGGACCGGCCACGTCGGTGGAAACAGCAGAGCTGGCGGCGGCGGCCGAAGTAGGGGCAACTTGGGTAGGCGAGGTAGAAACGGAAGCCTCACCATCCTTGAGCTGGTAGATCTTGACCGACTTGAGCTGGAAGTAGACGTCGGCAAAGGCCTGGGGGTTGTTGGCGACCCATTCCTTGCATGTCGCGCCGCCGGTCTTGGCCAGGCAGCCGCCCTGGTCCCAGATGCCGTCGTTACCGGCAACGCCGCAGAAGTCAATGTTCATGACCATCTTGGCCTCGCCAAAGACCTTGTCGGCCTCGCAGACGCTGGTGGTGAAGCTAGGGGTGCCCCAGGTGTCGGGGTTAGGGTTGGTGGCGATGTCGGCGGGGACGTTGGCGTGGGTGAAGCCCCAGACGCGGATGGCGGTGTCAGTCCACTCCATGGCGTCTGTGAGCTGTTAGTAGTTGTGCTTGGAAGGTTCTTCGGTCTGCTTCGGAATGTGCTCACAAACACCGCCCTCGCGGGATCCAAAGGGGGCAGCGCTATCGAGACCAGCGCAGCCTTCGTTGTCGGACTGGCCAGGAGCGAAGTTGGCGCAGTTGGGCTTGCTGACCTGGCCCGTCATGCCGGCGCCGTCGATGCGGCACTCTCCGACATTGCTGTCGGTGTGGATGACAACCTTGTTGACGTTGTCCTCGTTCCATGTCTCGACGATGTCGATCTCACCGGCAGCAGGCCAGGGGTTGCCGACGGTCCAGCTGGATCAATGATGTCAGTGACGCGATGTAATTCCAGATGACGTTGCACAACTCACAAAGCGGGCCAAGCACCACAGGTGGGCTTGGGGAAGTGAGAGAAGTCAGTGACGAAGAGGCCCTTCTTGTATCTGCTCTTGCTCTCGATGCGGACAGAGCTGCGGCCGGTTCCAGCAGCATCAAGCTTGGATGTGGAATCGACACCGAGGTAGAGTTCGCTGTTGACGGTCTTGAGGAGACCGAGGGCCTGAGCCTCTTCGGCCGACTTGTAGCTGACATAACCGCCCGTAGGATCGACGTCGTTGTAGTTGCCGGTGGTGTGATCGCTCTGGAGAAGGATCGTCAGTAAGTGCCGATCGACCACGATGCCCCGTTGCAAGGCCGGGTGTGACGAGATGTGCTCACCACAAAGAAGCCAAACTTGTCGAGAAAGTTGGTGGAGTCGTAGTTGTCCACCAGCTGGTAGGACCGGGTGGCAGAAACGGTGCAAGTGAGAAGAAGAGCCGAAGAGAGGGTAGATAGGAATGAAGGCGCCATGTTGACTGGTTGGAAACTGGAACAATGACAAGAAACAAGAAACCCGAGAATTAGAGACCAAAAACACAAATAATGACGACTGTCTGGAAACTTCACTCCCG
This sequence comes from Colletotrichum spinosum, assembly GCA_004366825.1. Taxonomy (NCBI): domain Eukaryota; kingdom Fungi; phylum Ascomycota; class Sordariomycetes; order Glomerellales; family Glomerellaceae; genus Colletotrichum; species Colletotrichum spinosum. The sequence goes on along the minus strand of QAPG01000127.1, from coordinate 39,530 downwards.
AATGAATGGAAGAGTGAATATCAGTTCGTTCTTAAGAAAGGAGTGACTAAGATACCGAAAAGAGGGAGTCTCGAAGAGGATAGAAGGGAAAAAGACCTAGATGCCCAGGGCGCTTGTCCCGTGGGGTGCCTTTTCCATCTTATACCGAGCCATGAATCCATCATCCCAAAGCTGCTCCTGTCCTGTCGATTCGCCTGCAGGGCCACGAGATGAAATGCCCCAGGGGTTCAAGCCGCTTGAGAGAATCTCCATGGATTCCACTCATTGGGCCACACCACTCTCGGACCAGAGCCTTGGGCGAAGGAGACGGAGATGGGAAGCGATGGCTCGTCAGGGGTTCGTCAGTCAACCGAGAAGAGATCTGGAACACAGCCGCCCGTCCCCCTTAGCAGAGCCTGCTGTTTTCAGAATTATCCAGCAAGTCGTTTCTGCAGGTTAAGGGACCTCTCTCCTGGTTCCACTCAACGACCGTGTCTGCTGGTCTCTGCATCGAGGGGAACTGGAGAAGCGAGTGAGAATGCGTGTGTGAGTGGAAACGCTAGTCCCGCCCGAGTTTGTGCAGATGCGAAAAGACGACTGACGGGCACATCCAGATGCACAAACAGGCTAGATTCGATGCCTCTCCGCCAGGAACAGCGCGGCGGTTGGCTGGCGGTTCAGGAACGCCTCGGTCGAGTCCGCGCGAAGACGTTGGTGGTGGCCGTCCCGAGGCCAATGATGTGGAGGCGCATGTGAGCATGTATACCAACACCCTGGTCGGATGTGCCAGAAAACAGATTCAACCGCGGTCCCCGGTGGATCAGCGGCGGCCACGGTTCCGTCGTTCCCCTTTTTTCCCATGATGCGCTAGACATGCGGTTTGCAGGGGTGCGTTGCCTCTCGAAGTGCTGACGCCGCCGAGATATTGATGGCGCTGCCGCTGCTTTGGACGTGATTGGCAGAGACGTGATGCTGCAGTCCAGCACCGCTGCCTATAACACTCCAGACTGGCGGCTTTCTGCGTCTTGGAGGATAACGTGGCTCTCTCCTCCTCTGACGCTGTACAAGTACTGACAGTATGCATCCCCACACAGGGGCTCGCTGGTGTTTCGGAAGACATGATCCAATCGAGAAGTCTGCAGGGCTGGATTCTGCGGCGTAGCGAACGGCTTTCGTATTCGAATCCGTCCTAGCGAAGGCTTCGCGGTGGAGAAGATGGAAGCGGACGGTTGTGCATGTGGGTGGGCTCTTCTGGGTCTGTTAGCACGACGATATCCGTACGGATGGGCCAAATATCAGACATAATCTGGAGCTGTCTGTGGTGCCCCGCGAGCAGACGTGAAGATGCACACAAATACCTTTGAATACCCAGATTATGCTGAATTCCGGGTCATTTTCCCTGGACTGGATGAGAATACTATCCGTAAACAACCAAGGCACTTTGCAACTCCACTATCGTGGCCGCTTGACATCCTCGTCGCCTACACTAACAATATCGGGCTGGACTTGGGATGCCCTCGAGGGATATTCTCCGATGCTGGGCAGAATACTAAATTTGGTGATTTCTCATCTCCTAGTTGCTTGCTCCCCTACCTTGCGAAATGGCTCACCGTAGATTGGGTGGCCGCTGTTGGTTAATGGCCTGCGCCTCAGTCATGATATCCATGTTGTTGGTCTGATATTGGCAGCTGTGCCCGCAGAATACGAAATGACGCCCGATTGATGCAAACTGCCTCTTGATACCTCTGCTGGTTGTTTTGCATGTCAAGTCGAGCATCTTCGTACTTGAATTGTAAAGATGAAATATTTCGGGACTCGCTTCAACAGCCCTGGTCGCGTTGCATGTGAGGGTAAAGTACCAAACTCCCACAATCCCATTACCTCAGCCCCGAGTGAAAGGAGGGCACTGGTACCGTGGCACAAGCATCTTTGCTTAACGGGGGCCTGGGTCTTGACAAGCGAACCGGTTTGCAGAGTCTTGACCGTCGAGCGTCTGGATCGTCGTGGTGGACCGTGGAGATTTCCTCCGTCGTCTACGAAGCAATTACCGGAGGACGAACCCTGGCAACGGCAGGATTTCGGGCCTCTGCTCTCGATGCCGCGTCTGGCCCTGTCTTCAGCTGCATTCAGGTTGCGACACATCCCTGCTCTGAAGGCCTGTGGCGAGCTGGGGTGGCAGCTTTTGTCCAGCATCGTGTCGACATTGGTATTGTGGTCGAGCGACTGGTGGCAACCGATGCGCACTATGAAGGCTTTTCTAATGACTTGACCAAGAACTTCATCACTTCAAGTTTGCACAGCTCCCTGACGCGACGTCGAGTCCAAGCCGGAGAATGGCAGAGTATCCTGCTTGGGAACTGTGTCCTCCATTGTCAGGTAAAAAAAAGGCAAAAAGGATCAAAAATCAACACATAGGTATTGCCACATACGTCGCTACATTCACCCGCCACGGTGTCGTCGCCGAGGTCGAAATAAGAGTGCGAGAGACGAAACTCTAATTAATTGCGACGTGTGTCGTGATTCATCACCACCCACTGGGCCACTTCCAACCTCGACCACGCACAGTTGGACGAGCCACGATACTCGCGTCGAATCAGTCATGGCCCGGGTGAACTGTCCTTCTCAGACTTGGAAATTCGTCTTTCCAGCATCTGAATGCTTCGGAAACATGGAGCCAAATCAACGTCGTCATGTGAACGATGAGAACCCCAAGACCAATCCTGACTCATGACTACACTCGGGAGGACCACCCATCTAGCCCGACTCGTCTTTCGAAGCCAGCTTCCAGCTCGACCTTGGTAAATATCAATGTACGAATACATGGACATGATTATCGCCCATTGTGAGGGTATCGTGGACCAAACAACGCTCGCTATACACAACCAAAGAACAAAATCACCATCACCACCCAGACTCCGATAATACCTCCCCTGAACCAACTCCTCATCGCTGGCCCGCCACTCTGCACCCCCGTCCTCAAAGGCTGATCATTCGGCAGAATAATTGGCGGCAGGGTCTTGAACGCAGGCGTCTCAAAGACCGTCACGGGCGTGATTGGTCCATCCACCGTCACCGACGCAACCACCGACTCGGTGGATGTTCCTCGAGAACCCGGTGTCGACGTTGTCGCTGACGAAAATGTCGATGGGTTGATTGGCGCCAGCATCGGCGGAGGGGCAGTCGACACCGGCACCTCGACCGTCGAGGGGACCGCCGAGCTCGTGAGCGCTATCGACAACGTGGACGTCGTGCTCGCAATCGCAGGCGGCGTGGCGAATCCGCACTCTGCAATGATCTCCTTGATATCTGACTCTTGTCAACATCCCTACCGCTCTCCAGTGGCAGCACACCAAAACTCACCCTCGTCCGCATCAACAGCCGTCCCGTTCCGCGCGATGCACCCAGCGCACACGTTCGCGACACCGGCAACGTCGAACCCGCGCTCCTCGCACACGCACACCTCGTTCGCCTGCTTCGCCGCCGCAAGCGCCGGACGGGGAGGTTGTGCTTCCTCGTCGTCGCTGCTGTCGCTGTCGCTCTCACTCCCGCTGCCCTGCCTCTTCCGCACACTCTCCTGTTTCCTCCTCCTCCTCCTCCTCCGCTCCGCCACATCATGTGTTGCAGGAAACCCGTCCCATCGCCTGCCCAGGTTCCCGAACCGCCGCGTCGTCTGCGCCTCGCACCTGGCCGTGAGCTGTACCATCGGCGCACACAGCGGCACGCACTCCGCCGGCACATCCTCCGCGTCGAGCTCTTCTGCCGCGACGGTCCGTGGCAGCTGTGATGAGAGGAGGAGGGTGAAGGCGGCCATGTGCTGGAGCGTCGTCAGCTGGCGGTGAGGCATCGTGTGGCGTATCGCATTCGTGGCTGTCCGTCACGCTATTCGTTCTTCACATTCCAACGTCGTCGATGAATCCAATTCCGATATAAAAAGGCATCCGACACGGCACACGAGTTGGTTGCTGCAGTTTTTGACATGTGCCATCCAATGTTTTCCTCCCGAGTTCGAACAGCTCAATCCCCAGTCACAAAAAAAGACCCATCTGTTCGTCAGCTGAACGGGCCACATCTGTCTTTAAAGAGGCTACTTCTTCTCACCGTTCACTCTCCCCGTCAACTCCCGTTCTTCAGTTCGGAAACAACCAGCTAAAACGCCCTACCGCATAGTCCCAAACGCTTGGCGTGTCATGACAGCTACCCTCATCCACACAGTTCCGCCCAACGCCGCGTCGCACAGAGCCGCGTTCCACAGCGTCGCCGATGACAGCGGCTGTCCCGAAGAAAAAACTCCAAAACACCCAGCGGGAGCGGGAGTCCGACGGGTAAACGCAACGAGCCACTCTACTGCTGAGGAGGGTTCGGTCCCCCGGGATGGGCTGTGTGTGGTTCTGATTGATCGCCGGCCGGGATCCCGGCGTCTCTCAAACCCGTCCCGACGTCCTTGTTGGAGACGTGGCGAGTCAGCTGTCGTTTCGCCGGCTCGTGCCCCCTGAGCACCTAAACCTCTGGTAGAGATGAGCAAACGAGAACGAAGCTTTCTCGAGTCCGTCTCATGCTTGCTTGCTCGGTCTTCCCCCGTCGGCCGCAGAAATCACGAGGTTCGTCACCTTTTCGAGATGGGACCGAGTCAGCACCCCATCTCCTCGCCTCCATCACCGAATTGTTGAGCCACTACCTGTACCAAAACTCGGCGAAGGCCTCGCTTGAAGAAACCTCGGGTTCTCCATACGGCCAAGATCTATGCGCGCGGGTCCGGCGCGGTCTCTGAGTCCGCGGAGACCTACGCGCCGCGCGCTCGACCGATGGGACACTGGGGAGAATAACTGCGCAGAGATTTCTCTGCAAGACAGAAAGGGCACAGATACGCGTGTAGACGTTTGGGAGTCTTCGCAAGACTTTGCCGACTACGACAAAGGAGAGCAAGATACTTGCCAATCATCAAAGTCGTTGTTCGTGACTTTTTGTGTGATCGTGTCTCTTTAGAAAATGCCCATCAACATTCTTCCTGCGCCATCACCCTGTCTCACAGTCAGTATCCCAAATCACGCAAAGCAGGTAGCCAAGAACATCGCAGTCGAAGGCTTGATTCTCTGGGTATATCATCATGCACCATAAAACCATCACCGCCTCCATATCCACACACCTCACACACACACAACGCAACCACACACTCAGCCCCAGGTTCCGCCACCACCACCGCCCCGGCCCGCCTTCCTCTGCGCCGACAACCTCCAGTCGTCCTCGCCGGCATACTTGTTGTGCAGCGGCTGGATCCGCTCCGCCTTCTTCCGCTTGGACAGCTTGTCCGTCGGCGCCACCTTGAAGAAGGTCGGCGCCGCCTGGACGAGCCACTTGGGCTCGATGCTCGTCGTGCAGTGCATGTACTCCTTGGTCGTGAGCACGAGCGTGTGGTAAATGACCCACTCCGCCTGCTTCCCGAACAGCGCCGAGCTGGGGTGCAGATACACCGGCGTGCCCTCGATGAGCGTCTTGTACCCCTCCTGCGGATCCTTCCTCGCCGCGTTGCGGAAGAAGCCCGAGCAGAGCGCCTGCCTCACAATCTGCGTGTTGCGCCCGCAGCTGATGACGGGGTGGCGGTACCGGTCCATGATCTTGACGAGCTGGTCCAGCACGTCCTTGGCCCGCTTCATGGAGCGCGCCTGGATGAAGTTCTCAAAGCACCAGGGGCTCGAGAACCCGCTCTGTTTCCATGAGTTGTACACGTTGAGCAGCGTGAGGTGGTCCCCGTGCGGGTCGTGGAACTTGGCCTTCTTCTGGTCCGCCTGCGACTGCTTCTCCTTGGGCCGGTAGAAGACGTTGGGCAGGTTGAGCATGGCCACGATGATGAGCATTTCCGCCGAGCACTTCATGTCGATGGAGATGATGAGCACCTTGGCCAGCGACGGCTCCATGGGGAAGTCTGCCATCTTGCGCCCCAGACGCGTGAGCAGGCCCTCGTCGTCGAGCGCGCTCAGCGCGTACAGCTCCTCGAGCGCCGTCAGCATCGTGTTGATGGGCGGCGGGTCCATGAAGTCAAAGTGCAGCAGGTCGTTGATGCCCATGGCCTTGAGCATGAGAATCACGTGCGACAGGTTCTGTCTCTGGATCTCGGGTATCGTCGTCGGCAGCATCTCGGACTGGTAGGCCGCCTCGGTGTAGAGACGGAAACATTTCCCGGGTCCCGTGCGGCCGGCTCTGCCTGCACGCTGGTTCGCCTGCGCCTGGGAGATGGGCGTGACGACGAGCGAGTCCATGCCCAGCTTGGGATCGTAGGCGTTCTGCTTGACGAAACCGGGGTCGACGACGAAGTAGATGTTGTCGATCGTGATGGATGTTTCGGCAATGTTGGTGGCGATGACGACCTTACGGCAACCAGGAGGTGCTGGGTCGAAAATGCGACTCTGCATTTCGTTTGGTAGGGCCGAGTAGACCGGCAGGATGATGAGCTCGCCCGCCGGTGTTTTGCCTAATGCTTTCATGCGCTCGTAGAGAATCTCGCATGCCGTGTCGATTTCCTCCTGACCTGTCAAGAACAGGAGAATATCACCAGGAAGCTCGTTGAGGTGGATTTCCATGACTGTCTGCAAGGCAGCATCCAGGTAGTCCGACTCGGGTTCCCGAGAGTAAAGCACCTCGACCGGGAATGTACGGCCGGGAATCGTAAAGATGGGACACCCGTCGAAATACGATGAGAACTTATCGGCATCTAGCGTGGCTGAAGTGGCGATGACCTTCAAGTCCTTCCGCCGCTTCATCGTCTTCTTGAGCAGGGCAAACAGGACGTCCGTAGAGATGGTACGCTCGTGGGCCTCGTCGAGCATGATGACCGAGTACCGTCTCAGGTCAGGGTCGACCAGGATCTCTCGCTGGAGCATGCCGTCCGTCATGTACTTGATTCGCGTGGCCGGGCTGGTTCGGTCTTCGAATCGGATCGTGTATCCGACGGCCTCGCCCAGTGGCGTACCGACTTCTTCGGCCACACGCTTGGCAACGGACATGGCAGCGACACGTCGAGGCTGCGTACAGCCGATGACACCGTCGTTGGCGAACCCATCCTCGGCAAGATACTGCGTAAGTTGCGTTGTTTTACCCGAACCAGTCTCTCCGATAACCACCAAGACTTGATGCTCCCGGACAGCGTCCAGGAACTTGCGTCTAAAATGGAACACTGGAAGCGACTCTCTCTGCTCCTTGATGCTGAGGTTTGTGCGCTTGCCGAAGCTCTGGTCCTTGGGCGCCACGGCGCGCTTCCACTCGGGGACGGCTTCGGTCTTGTTCTGGCCCATCTGCGACTTGGCGTTGCGTAGATCGCTGGCGAACTTGCGCTTTTCGGGATCGGCCATGGGGTCGTTCCACTGCGCCGACAGATCGACCTTGGACTCCTCGGCTGCCGCCTCCGCCTCCGCCTCTTGCTGCTTGAGCTCCTTCCTCTCCTTTGCAATGGCCGCGCCAGACATGGCAGCACGGTTCATCGAGCCGTCCGGCGCCTTCACGACTCGGATGGGCGAGAGCTCGAGGGACTGCTTCGTTTGACCAGCCAGGAAAGGCGGCTCCTCCTCTCGGACCTCAATATCGACATCCTCCTCCAGCTCCAGTCCTCCGTCACCCGTCAAGGTCGCGTTGTAGTCCTCCTCCAAGTCGGGGTAGTCGGATGCCTTGGCGACACCGGACGCGATCAACTGCCGAATCTCCCACCGTTCGGGCGAGGTCATCCGCTTCTTGTGCCGTCGCTGTCCAGCCTGATGTTGTGGCGGCGGCATCACACCGTCGTCAAACATGTTGCCATTTCGTCCGCCACCCAGAGCCTGCATGTTCGCACCTGACGATATCCTATCCTGGGGGTGGGCGTCCATACCGGTCTCTTGGTCCACCTCCTTCATGGACAGGCCGATCCTGTTGCCCTCGATGTTGACAACCTTGACCTTGACGTCTTGTCCCCTAGTCAGCAGATCGGAGGGGTGGTTCACCCTCTGTCCCTCAACCAGCCTCGAGATATGAACCAGACCGTCGACCTTGCCGCGCACGCCGTGTATGTTGACGAAGGCGCCAAAGTCTTTGATGCCCGTAACGTGACCGTCGTAGACCTTGTGGAGCTGCGGCGCGTCGTCGAGCTCGGGTTCGGGCGCCCTCTTGAACCGATCGTCATCCCTGTCGTACCTCCGATGCCTGTCTTCTCTCTCGTCCTTATCATCGTCCCCGTGCCTCCGCCTTCCGCGTTTTTGCTTCAACGGGGGACCGCTTTCGAATTCGTCAAACGACCGTGATCTCGACCTCGACCTGTGTTTTTCGCGCCTCCCCTCTCTCGACCTTGATCGGTATCTTCGCTTCTTCTCGCGGTCGGGGCTCCGACTCCTCTTCCTCCGCCCGCTAGATTTTTCCCCCTTTGCCTTTCCTTCCAAGCCCTCCAGCAGTGCCAGTGTGTCGTCGATGGCGTCGGCATCACCAATTCCGTCGTACGCGACAGGCTTGTCGGGCACAGAAAGACCCTTGAACAGCTCCTCCTTCTCCTGCGCACTGCGCTGGTGTTGATGTTGCTCGTCGCTTCCGTTTCTTTTTGCCTGGCCCTTCATCTTCGGGTGCATCGTCAGCACGAGGCGGTCGACACTCTCGATTAGACTGGGCGGGAGGTCGGCGCCGATGGCGGCCAGCTTCTGCTTGAAGACATCGTAGTCTTTGGAGTCGACCCTCTGGGCGATGATGAACTCGGCGAGCGTCTTGTCGGAAACACCCAAGTGGTTCTGCAGCTCGGAAGTCACCCTGGAAACGAGCGACAGGAGCTCGAGATTCAAGAGATCGTCCATGGTGGTTGGAAAAAGGGCTTTCCCAAATACTGTCCAGGAATCCTCCAGTGGACTTTTCGTAGAATTGAACCACGATGCTGCGACGCGCATGTTGAGCTGAGGCCAAAGTGCCCCACAAGTACTTTGCTTATGTAATAACGTACCTTGAGCGGTGACGCTTGGCGACACCCGCATGTTTTCTGATTGGCAAAAGAATCGGCTTCAGCTGCTTTGCGTGAAGTGGTGTGTCAAATCACTATTTTCTGCACTTCGGAGAGTTGCTCTAGACGTGTTTGAATCTCCGGCTGACCATGAAACCCGAAGGTACATCTGTGAAATTCGGTAGGAGAATATGTTGAGAGCACAGGCATCAGATGCCTGAGAGTGAGTTTTAAAAACCGTCGACGATGGACCAAGATTCACGGTAAACCACTCCGTACGGAGGAAGTAGCCAACAAAGACGCTGGATAGTGGCGTTAGACAATAATTTGATAACGACTGCGGAGGTGATCATATACGAGACTACTCTTGGGAAACTAAAAGGAACAGAGCACTCGTGACCTTCCCGTAGAGCGACGAATATCGCCAGTGTAGAGGGCGTTTTCTCTACATAGAACCATCGTTGATCGCCATACCCCATCTGGCATGCATAACAAAATTGCAACCCAAAATCAGCAGCGCAACACAAAATCACCACAAGCCACCAGCTATCGAATTGCAGAAATCTTGCTACCGGGTGTTACGGAGTAGCAAAAATCCCACTTGTGAACAGTCCTTCGATTTATGGTGCCTTCTATGCACCGTCTTGCAGCGGCTTCATGCAGGTCCCATATATACGATGCAGAGTAGCGTGAGGCCTAGCACCCCTACTCCCTGTCACTGCTACATCCAGACAACGCTGTGGGAACTATGTGTTACTGAAGAAATTGTGTGTATTGGTATTTGAAAGAGACTCCGACGCCAGGTGCGATGATATCTGTGAATCATAATCATGAAAAGCTGGTCCGCCGTCCCTGAGGAGCGGCATCTGTGCTCGCACTCGTGCCCGCGCATAGTATCTGGGTATAGTGGCGACGAGCAACCTTGCTCGCCTGATGCTGTTGATAGTCTTTCGTAGTCGCTCAAATCATGACTTGTGAAACTTTTGTCTTTCGCCGAGGACCGTAATTGTACGGCGTTCTGTCGAGCCAACGTATGCGAGTGTGCCGGGCTCTACTATCGAACCAGCTTCTCGAAAATGTCAATCAAACTACGCACGCCCTTGAGCGTGTTCTCGTCGGGGCCCTGGCCTGGGGTCCATTGCGCGTGGGCAAAGTCGATGAGCTTGAGGGAAAAGACCTTGGGGAGCGTAGGGCCGTCTTCCTCGTCATCGTCATCGTCGGCATCCGCATTCGGTTCATCGTTCATAACGATGCCGCTGTCGACCCTGAGGGAGTTGGTGACAGGCTTCGCGTCCTCGGCCTCGGCCTCAGCCTCCTCCGCGGCAGCGTTGTTCTGCGCAATGGCCTCCCTCAACTTGTCACCGTCGCCCTCGAACACGAACAACAGGCTTGCCGAATACATCCTGCTCTCCTCCGAAGAGAGAACGCGCTCGACATTGCGCAAGTCGTGGAGAAACGCCACAGCAACAGCATGGGCGAGGTCGTCATCGATGCCGGCGGTCTTGTTGAAGATGAACTTGCGGAAGTTGTCGACAATATTGTCCTCGTTGACGTGAACACGGCCATAGTCCTTGTCGTAAATTTTGTATTCCTCCTCGTCCAACTCGGACTTCATGGACGACCCGCGGTAGATCTTCATGCCGGCGATCCTGAAACCCAGGGCCTTGTGCGTGGTCTTGGCCGTGATGTCATCGAAGCGCTTCTTCTTCTCGATGGGCGCGTCATCGGCCCAAAGGCGGACACCCAGCTTCACGTCGAGAATGTTTGGCTTGGTGAAACCGGCCCCCGAGTTCTCGAGCACGACTGCCTGGTCCGTCTTGATCTTCTTTGACTTGTTCTGCACCCATTTTCCCTTTTCTTGGGTCTCGGCCGACGACTGGCCTGTGACGGCCTTGGTCAACTCCTCCTTGGCGGCGTCTGAAGCGACGGGTCCGGCGACGCCGTCCTCGATGGAACTCAGCTCTGCAGAGTCGTTGAGCTGCAAGGTGCCCATGTACAGGGGCATCAGCTCTGCGAATTCGGGGTGTTTCTCGTTTGCCGAGTTGTAAAAGTCGACCTCTGCGAGGGTGCATGGCTTGATGAAGAGCTCGCCGTCGGCGTCACACATGGTTCCTGCACTGGAGAGGGTGTCAGAAACGTGTGAAAAACGGCGCGTCGCTCTGCGCATTTCGCGACGCGCGCGACAACCAGCGCGAAGGCAGAAAGCCCGCAGCCACCCCAGATCAACTTACTGTCCAGCAACGGTGTGACCATAATCGACAAGGTCGGAACGCGAAGGAATGGCCTTTCTGCCCATTTTGATTGCGATCGAAAAAGGAGAGGAATTTCTGGTGGTTTTCAGAAATGTTTATAGCTGAATCGCAGAGACTCAGGGGGTATCCCAGGAAGGTCTCGCGGGCCACCGTTGGGGAAGACGGGAGCTTTGTATCCAGACTGGTTGTGGCAGCAGAAGCGGTGACGACTGAGGCGATGGAAGTCCAGACGAGAAAAAGCACAGGGCAGAGGAGAGGCGCAAGCAAGATGTCAGTTTCGGCAAACGGCAGTCTAGACGGCTTGGCGTGGGAAGGGGAGAAGAAGCATAGAAAGGGAGTGGATCGACAGTTGGAGGCGACAAGACGGGAGCAGAGTAATTTAAGGAGAGGACGCCGGCTGAGGGAACAAGGTTATCTCGACGAAAGGAGGGGCGGAAGGAGATCCTACACCTCTCCAAAGGGCAATCGAGGGACAAAGTGTTCAAGTGAATGAGGCGTAGTCACGATGCTGGTCCGACCTGATAGAGTAGGATGATTGGAGTACCTACCTAGGTAAGGTGCCTTGCTCCCCTGTAACTCCGCGCCCCTCATTCACTTCGCTCTCCAGAGGCAGTGGCAGTGACGGTGGTTCCCAGGTCTGTCAAGAGGTACCTGGGTACCTTAACAGATATGGATGACATATGTCAGGTGCGAAGGTCTACCTGCTCTGAATAAGATGCCTGTATCTTCCTACCTACCTAGGTACCTGTCGCAGATTCTACGATCGCAGGACATAGGTCCGGATATGATAAACCTACCCAGTAGGTAATCCTAATTAGCATGGGCTTCTTACTTTACTACCGTGTTCGAAAGAGATGCAGCGCATGGCCAAAGTCCAATGGCAAGGAAAAAGACAGACAATACGGATACCTAGGTAGGGGATGAGGGGCATCTCAGCGCCTAAACCCCCTGAAATCTAGTGAGCTACGCCCGCCAGCTTCTCGCGCGAGACCCTTGCCCGACGTGCCTCTTTGTCACTTCAATCCTTGCTATCGCCATCCTATGGACGATGGGGCAAGAGAAGAAAAAAAGGTGGCGGATGCTCCCCAAGCGTCAACTCAGCCACCCACGATCTCTCCCATCTTACTCGCGCAAGCTCTTTGCCTTCTCAACTACCATCCAATCTCAGTCAAACACAGCTGGTAGTCCGCCTTGTCCCACTGCTGGCCCTTGTTCACTCCGCATCTCCAAGGCGCACACAAGGACACGCGCACCAACCGTTGGCATTCGGCACTCGAGCCACTCCCTGCCCACGAGGCGATCATTCTCGACGTGGTCCAATTGGGCATTGGGCCGTCTTCTGGACCGCAGTCGGCCGAGAGACTGAGCTTCTTACGCGTAACCAACTTCATCTCGAGTCGTTCCTTTACCCTACCTAGCTGAGATGCAGAGTAGTATCGCCATCTACGCTGTCTGTTACAAGCGGGCTGACTCCATTCAGGCGCACCCTGCTCTGTCATTGTTTGCGTAACGTGCCCATCGTCAGAAATGCCCATGTCACTTCGTTCTGCTTTCATGGGATCGCCAGGGGTCGGAAGCGCGCTCGCTGTTCGAATCACGGTAGAAGAACTAGAGCGCTTCTGGATGCGAATGGTGATGTGCATCATGCAGGTGATGCGTCAGGCTCGCGTCCATCCCCCCCTCTGCTGCCATCTTTCTCCATTCAGCTGGACACCGTCTCACACTGACATCCTGTATAATAGTCGGTGCCGATTCTTGTTCGAAGGTGGTTGCATCGCATGACTGCATTCGTGTTTCCTGAGACGGCGACTATTCAATGAGGCAGCACACCCCACAAACCCATTATTTACAGTAGGTTTTCATACAACCTTCGCTCTCGCCGGGGGCATCAGCATCGTCGACTTAAACCCGCTACTTGCCGCTGGGCTGCTGGCCTGTTCCAACTTCATGCCAAGATCGTGGTTGTCGTGGAAAGTTTTGTCGAGCAAAACTGACCGCCCAGCATCGTCCCTCTCACCGCCCGTCCGTGCCGGCTGCAATTTCCCACATCAGCAACAAACCTCCAATCTGTCCGGGTGCAGCTGTGCTACGGTAAGGTAAGATCTAGACCGGTCAGCTGAGGGCTTCTGCTTTCATCGAAGCATTCGACTAAGCACACCCATCTTCGTCAGCCCGGCCGTTGGCCTCCGCCCCTTCCAACCAACCCACTTCTTCCAACCGCATACGAGTGCGACTGCTGCTGCTTCGCCTCGGTTTGCACATGCGTGTCGTGGCTGTGATGCTCCAAAGGTTCCGCGCCAACCCTGTGCGTCTATTCCTGGGCAAGATCTGTATTCTTGTTGAGCCGGGTTCCAAATGTCGATCTCTCTTGGGGTAACCTTTGAAGCTGGATGATTGGCTCTCGACATGAATGCCTCGCGCGAATATGCACCAAAACGAATGACTTGGCAGGTATGATAAGCTGGGCTCTAGACCAACGGAACGACTGCGACATGGTGCCGTTCTGGTTCCTCTTCCCCATTGTACATCACGTCTGGAAACATCTTTCGGCGCGTCCTACAGAGATCTGGCAACCAGATTCGGAACCAGGCAAACGCCTTACTTCCCATTGAATAAATACGACCAATGTCTACGGATCATGGAACTTGTATGTGTTCCAGCCGTAAAAGGCAGGCGATTGCTTTCTTCCCCAACTGAAGCTTCAGAGTTGAGATCCGTGTGATTTCTGTAGGTGGAATCATTGTTCCCGATGTACCCCATCACAAGCCTACATCAATCTGCGACGTCTGCTACTTTGTCCCGGCCTCTCAATCATCGCTCAACGCCACGTCGGACTTGTCCATGGCATCGGTACCATCTCCAGGGCTAGCAACAGTCGGCGCGGGTCGGTCGTTGGCCACAGGCTCCTTGTAGTGGGCCATCAAGCTCTGTGGCAAGAAGGTGTACCACTCCACGTGGACCGCGTCAACCTGCTGGATGAACGACATACCGTTGTCGAGACGGCCGACGCGGAGCTGGAGCTTGAAGCCAACCTGGAGCCTTCTCAGGGCATCATCATCCACCAAGAAGGTCGTGACTTCTCTGCTGTCACCGCCTCCACCGCCCTCAGCATCGTCTCCACGATCGTGGCCATCTTCAATGACGTAGGGCTTCATGTCTAGACGACCCAGCGCGCCAATCTTGCGATCTTGCACTGTCCAAGTCTGAGCGATCTGGCGAGAGATGCCCGTAGCGCGATGAATGGCCACAACTTCCATCCCGCAGTCCTCTGTTTCGATCAGTTTCGCCGTCTTATTCACCAAACCGTCGACCTTTGTAACGATGGCCTCGTCGCTGGCACCGTCCATAAGCATCTTCACCGTCACACCCAAGGTAACCACGGAACCCGGGTCGCTTTCCTCCCAATCTTGTCCCTCGCAGAACAGCTGCGAAAGTGCCCGGTTGAACGGTCCAGGCAAGTGCAGGAGCGCCTGATGGGCAACGGGAAGCTCGACGTTGGCTCGGTGGCATACACCAACAGCCTCCTTCACGTCGTCCTCATACTCGGGGCAGACGTCGTGCTGAAGAACGTAAGTCAAGAAGTTCTCGACAATACCAATAGCCTTGCCCATGCGCGCGTAGTCCCAGTTCGTCATAGAGGGGAGGTATGCGGAGTAGAAACCGGCTACGATTCCGGCGAAGTCGACGTCCCATCCCTCGGCGTCGTCCGCATTGTAGAACTTGCTACCTCCTCCCGAGCTGTAGATGGTGTCGGTCGCGGTGGCGGTGCGGCGCTCCTCGGGTGTCATGTCTTTCAACTCGGATTCCAGGTTTCCGCCGAACATGCGGGGGTTAGTGTCGACGCCACCGAGGAAAAGGTAGTAGTTGAAGTCCTTGGTCGCATCGGCGCCGGTAATGCGCCGGCGAGCTCGGAACCGCTGAATGCATGCTTCAATGCGCCTGCTGCCGTGTTAGATTCGGCCAAGTTTCCTGGCAACGAAAGGCAACCTAACATACTCGGGAAACGGTATCATCCTGGCTCTGGGTTAGTGACAGAAGCGATTGTTACATGTGCAGACATACGGGCTGTAAATGTTCTCTCTTTCCTCCTTGGCCTCATCTGGGGTCATGGGAGGGTCGGCGTAGAACTCTAGAGGCTGGTCAGGGTATACTCAAACAGCAGGCGAGCTCGACAGCAAGCTGACCTTCGAACCCTGTACCGCGACATTTGGGCATTGCGGTCGGACCGCGATCCTCGACGCTTTTATGACCAGAACTTTTCTTTCCCGCCATGCTGGGTGCTGTTGGCTGAAGGATGGAAGAGAAGTTACTGTCGGCAAAAAGGGAAGGGGCACGTATATGTTGAGTGGGGGAAAGGAAGACGCAAACAGTGCCGTTCAGCAGTCGAGTATGTTGTTGGTGTAGGCGGGTTGCCGTTAGCCGGAGCTTTGAGGGTCCTGGGTGTCGAGGGAAGGAGAGGGGGAAGCAACAAACAAGTCGCAGAGAGTAGAGACGACACGCTTCCTGCTTCCTGGTGATGGTTGAGCGATGTATTGTTGTAGGAGTAAATATTGGCAGAAGCAAAGCGCGAGAAGTCTACTGCAAGTGAATTGTGAAGCCGGGAGGGCACACGCATAGAGAAAGACGTGGACAGTACTGGCAAGGCACACAGGATTGGTATGGAAAAGGTACAGATGGAATATCGATTAAACTATGTAATCGATCAACCTGTCCCAAGTTTGTTCAAAGGCAACGAAGGAATCCTGGTTTCGGCCAACGACATTGCCCAGTGGGGACGGAACATTGCATAGAACGCAAGTCCAAGACCTTTTCATGCCGCCAACAAATGTCGGTGGTGTATTGAAGCGTAAATCGTATGCTACGTAATCATTTCTTCTCAACGCCAGATGGCGCACCCGGGTTCTAAAGCAAAACTCCGCCAATCCAAGCCTAATATAGAAACATGCCATCCAGTGTTAAGCACCGTCAGTAATGAACATAAGATACAAGCAGCCGGTCTAGACTAGTCTTTCCGCTGGGCGAGTGGCATGCACAAGATGTCTTCGATTCCCGAGGCACCCTTTAATCGCGGGTCTGGATCTTATTGTCTCCCGCAACGACCTCAGCGTAACTGGGCGGGACGGCACCGTCGCTGCTGCCCTCGCCGGCACCCTGCTGCTGGTGGGAGCTTCCGGCGACAGCAGCGTTGTTGTTCTGGTTCTGGTTGTTCGTGCCATAGCTGACGTTGCCGCCCTGCTTGTGGGCCGAGGGACGCGGTTGCTGCTTGGGCTGGCGAGTGTGGGGGGCAGGGTTGGAAGAGCCGTTGCCATTTCCGTTCCCGTGAACAAACACGTACGTCACGCGGCCACCCTCGCGATCTTGTTGTGGGAGGGACTCGTACTCGTAGTCTGGCTCGGGGAACTTGGCGATGATGTACCAAGCGTGGATGAGGCCGGGGATCTGGTAGGATGTTAACTCGGAAGTCTGGAGCATTTGAGGAACAAAGATGGACATACGTAACCCAGCAGACAGAGGAGAATATTGATAATCGAGTCGGCGGAGCAGATGCCGCGCTTTACCCAGACTGCGAACTATTAGTCTTGAAACGAACATAAGGGCTGCAGCGCTGGGACTGGGGATGCGGGGTGCGAAGAGTGACATACCAGGTAGAGGGGGAAAGAGGAGGGCCAAGAGGCCGAGGAAGATATCTGCGGAACACATTGCGACGTTTGAGGAGTATGGGAGAAAAGTTTCGAGGTTGGAGATGTCGTGGACCTGATTGCTCAAGGGTTTGAATAAAGTAGTCGGCGAGTTGATGGTTTGGCGGCGAATTAGAGTCGAAGAAGTAAGGTGACGTCTGGAAGGGTCGAAATTGTCAGCAGCAACAGGCAGCGAACTGGTGGGTGGCGGAGCGGAGCTTGTGGGCTGCGGCTTGGGTGAGGTGCAGCAGTGTTTTAGGGGAGAAAGGACGCTAGGGAACTGTAGGCTTGCGTAATGGGGCTGTTAGTGCATGGCGCAGGAGATCAGCGGAGAGGAAATGTGCCGATTGATTGGGTGGAGCGGTGGAATGTGTGTCCGAATGACAGCCGGAGGACTCCGATGGTGCCCTAGAGTGTGACTCGGCCGTGATCCACTCGGTCCGAAATCCAGTCTTGATGGATGTTGCTTATCCGTACATAAGGTACCTACCTGCAGGAGAATGAGAGGACCGAGTTTGGCCGAGGCTGGAGGTGATAATGATTGCGAGGAAATGGTACTCTAAGCTTTTTCAAGACTGTGCTCTTATCCATTTCTAGTGCGTTAGATGTGACTTGGTTTGGCTTGGAAGCTATTCATTCCTAATCGTGCAAAGTCCCAAGTACGGATACATGGCACGTGGAATGAGGTCAAGTAGACACACCTACGTGTTGGAAACCACCAACTCTACACACTATGTAATCTTGCTGCGACCAAACGCTTGGTTTGCCTTCGATCAACGTCTATTGCCGTGTTTCACCATTTTCCACCCTCTGATGTTTTCTTCCCCCAACGCTCCCACTGTACGGACAATGCCTCTCTGACTCCAGGCGGGTGGGGATGTACGTACCTGCTCCACCGAAGAACCCCGATGAAAGCTGCCGCACGGACCAGACGCAATCCAGGGTGTGATGTCAAGGTCCTCAGTGTCCGGCGCGTCCAGGCCGCTCCACGCGATCGACATCGACGATACAGTTTTTGCTTCAATGATCAACACATAGGCCAATATGTCGATTCCGGGCTTGGGCCAGCTGGCAGCGCCGGTTTGTTCTCTCTATCCCATCACATTGACCCAATTGACTGACCACCGGCAACCAGAAAACGGCCACCGTTAGCCAGACGCGAACAATAGCCCTCCAGCCCTTCTGGGAATGGCGCTTCGAAGTCGCCTTTGGATCCGAAATCACAGTCAAGGTCCTTTCCGGAACGGCAGAGAAGGATGGCACCGAGCTCGCCCAGCACCACGCCTACACCTTCACCGGCGTCAAGACCAAGGTCCTGACGATGCAAGGCTGCGAATTTCAGGTTGACGGCATTCCCGCTGACGAATTTCTCGCCGAATATTACCAACCACAAGACTCGCCTGCGAATTCGTATGCGAACCTGCACTTTGCCCTCGACAACATGCGGAACCAAGTTAGACACGAGCGGAGAGAGGGGCCGAGGGTGGCCATCTGCGGGCCCAACACCTCCGGAAAGTCGACACTGGCACGCACCCTGGCGAGCTATGCGACGAAGATGGGTGGTCAACCGCTTGTTGTCAATACAGATCCAAGGGAGGGCATGCTGAGTCTGCCGGGAACCCTGACAGCGAGCGTTATAGGCACATTGCTCGACGTCGAAGCGGGCGATGGTTGGGGCACGACGCCGACCAGCGGACCGAGTCAAGTCCCTGTGAAGTTGCCCTTGGCGTACTACTTTGGTCATGCTCGCGCGGAAGAGGATTCGCCAAAGTACCGCGAGCTCGTGAGTAGAATGGCGGCCGCGGTGACGTCAAGATTCACCCAGGACCCCGACGTAAAGAGCTCGGGCATGATTGTTGATACCCCTGGGTTGAATGAGAAGAACAAGGAGGCTATGGACAACTTTGCTCACGTCATTGAGGAGCTTTCAGGTACGTCAATCCGTTGGGGGGATGGAAATTGGGTTCGCTGACACGTCCTAGTCAACATCATCATCGTCTTGGGGTCGACGCGCCTCGCCGCGGAGCTCCAAAAACGCTTCGGTTTGGAAAAGACCAGTCTTGGAGAGCAGTACAACATCGTACCCCTGGACAAGTCAGAAGGAGTAGTGGAGCGCGATGAAGGGTTTTTACAACAGCTTTGTGAAGCAAGCATCAAGGAGTACTTCTTTGGGAGCGTTGGTCGAACTCTCAGTCCCGCCACGCAGCAAGTGGACTGGGACAGTCTAACGATATTCAAAGTCGACGCCTGTAGGTTCTTCATTCCTGGGAGATGTAGCCTTGCTGACCCGAGACAGTTTCCATGTATGATGATGCCACCGACGGGCTGATGCGTCTAGATCCGTCCCAGCTTATGGCGCACTGGACGCTGGCCGTCATGTACGCTTCGACCAAGGATAGCCTCGCAAACATCAGGGCAGCCAACGTCATGGGCTACGTGTATGTTGCCGACGTTGACAGAGAGAAGCGCAAGCTGAGGATTCTGGCACCTGTCAGCGGCCGCTTGGGAGACCGGCCAATGTTGACGGGTAAATGGCCCGAGCCTTATATCAACCTGCTGGGTTGAAGGGCTCCAGATGGCAATATTTCTTGAAAGGAGTACTTTTCGGGATTGGAAAAGTCATTTTAGGATTGACAGCGGCGGACGAGGCCGTAACTCGGGGTCAGAAGCATTAGGGGCGGTTTAGACGAACGGACAATGATACCACATGACATCCAACAACGTCCCGCTCACGCGCTCTATCAGGGAGGGCGGTAATGTGAACTCGGACAATTACTGAAATCTGACATTTGCAGCGCTTTGGTCTATCTGGACTCTGACTGCGCAGGAGTGGTGTTTTTTCTCTGGACAGACTGGACGTACCGGGAACCTCACACAATTGGACATGCGTTAACCACAACCTTTCCTTCAACCCCGACCTCGGCCCTTTGAGCCGTTCGAGACTGCGTCTCTTCGCTCTCGACCTCCAACTCACTCCCAAACATGACCACCAAGTCATCCCTGCCAACCTCAACCCCTCTAAAGTCGAAAACGGTATTCCACTCCGGATCCTCCAGCAAGGGAGTACAGATCTCCCTTTCCACCGCGATGCTAATTTCATTCCCCTTATCCTCGCCAGCCGGCCCACACTCCACGCGGGCAGGGTAAACGTACCCCACGTTCGACGCGGTGCTGCTATCCGGCAGACAGCGGAATGCACAAGGTCTCGCAAACCCAAAGTCAATCGACCGCCTTACAAGACTGCGGATGCGAAAGGACAAATGAACTACCCCTATTCCCTTCGGACTTCCAAACAACCTCTGCTTACTCTACTTATTCTACTTATTGTAGTGATTGAATCAAGTTATAAGAATATTCTAATATTAATACCTATATTACTATTACTGTTGCTGTATTCTTTACATTACTACCTATCTCAACTACCTACCCGGGAGGGGGTTTCAACACTATCTGGATTGACTGTTACTGCTAAAAGACTAACTTACTCATACTAGGTAATATTCGGTATATGAACAGAAAGAAACCCTTCTTCTCCCCTGCGTTTTGACCGTAGTATTAGTCTTACTATCTCTAGTTAACACTTATGTTATTAATATCCAGTTATTAACCATATTGTCGTGATAGCTTCATGCCTGTGGACTGCTATCCCGGGTCGCGTGGCCCGCTCACGTAAGACACTCCTTGTGTAAGATACGCCCACGAACCCATATATCAGACGATACCGCTCCGCAGATGGCCTTCAACACGAGGAAGCCTTTACCTTACTTATCTCCGTAGGCCTAACGGTATGGTTCGTGGTACATATTCAGCGTGAATATACTAGAAATAGAAGGAACATACTGAAGTATAAAATTATAACTACTATAAAAGGAATATTTTGATTACATTCAAGAAGGAGCCTGTTCAACGCACTAGGGCCGTACTTGCCGTTCAGGTTGCTAACATACTATACAGGCACTGTTGAACCCCCCCAATTCCCCCGTAGGTAGTATGTAGTAGGTAGGTACTAAAGGGAGGGGGACTTGCTTAGTAGGCTGAGGCAGAAACGTCGAGGTTATTTCTAATAAAGTCATCGGTCAATGGGAGATAAGTTTGACCTCAATCCTTTCTGGCGATACCTGTCCCGCAGAGTTCAAATAGCCCGGATCCGCTCTTAGATATGCCACGAGAACTGCCACCTGTGGTGCAGCTTCCAGGTCGGACCTGAGTCAGCCTCGAGTTGCAAAGACTAAGGCCTTGGCTTTGAGACTTGCCATAAGATGTGCTGCAAGAACAAAGACGACGCCTAACCTATTCGCCATCGCGCTCATCAGATGTCCTGAGTGCATCATTATCAGTTTTCAAGGCTGAGGACAGTGAATCGGATGAAGAATCCTATACGGTACTTACGGGCCTGGGTATCGCGAGGAGAAATCTCGTGTTCTCTGTCTCCCCAGGATACATTGACAACGCACGAATTCGGCGGCTTCCCGGCGCAGTCGTTGGCGATGAGAACGAGTACCTCGAGTAACCTTTGTTTTTCTGCCACTGAATTGAGCTCGTAAGGAACAAGAACCAGTTCAGCGTTTCTGGCAACGCCAACATTCCTGCCGCCAGCATAGCTAGCTACCAGATAGCCATGCTGCGTGAGGTCGGAAGAGACAGGCCAACGAGGACCCCACGCATGAAAATACGGACTGGAGCAAGAGAATGGTTAGGTAGGACTGATACTATTCTACTGTATTTATTAAATGCTGCCTATTTATAGCTTAGGACTTCTTGGTGGTCATCCAAGAAAGATGTTGAATATGCCCGACGGTATTGTCATCTTTACTTTTGGATTGCCGTGCTTACTCTATCCTCGACGCATCTATGCGCGCCTGAAGAGCCTGGGAATGATGTGATTGTGCACTAGGTTGGAACCAGCCGCTCGAGACGGCCACGGTCAGCGCCGTTCTGCCCCACTCGTCGACGGCCATGATGTCGGCTCCGTGGTCGAGAAGGGCGTTGATGATGGCCCAGCCGTTCTCCTGCCTCTGCATGACTTGGTCGTACGCCGAGATGACTGCGTCCTGGTCCCCCTTGCGCGGCCCGGGGGTGTCGTGCCGTTTGGGAAACGGGTAGGCGATGGGCGCGCGGAAGAAATAATGCAAGGGCGTCAATCCTTCAAACATGTCTCTGCCGTCTGCCGGAGCCCCGGCGGCGAGGAAAACCTCGACTAGTTCGCGAAGAAGACGTAGATTCGGCTCCCAATGCTGGTCCAGCCTCCGCCCCCCATTGAGAAACTTCATAAGTTGTGAAATGACGTCTGGTGTTACTTTGAAAAAGTCCGCCACGCCGGGGACTCTGGCCAGTCTCTGGCCCAGAGCATACATTGGTTCCCTGACGCCCGTGGCTGAGTGAGCCTGATAAATATGCACCAAAATGTTCAACTTCTTCATCTGCGCGTGACAGAAAATTGTCGGTTGAGTGACGGACCTCCGAAGCTCTCCGACCATCTTGATCAGAAAAGCGACCACCAAGTTGACGTTCGGAAGCTTGTGCCTGCGTAAATGGTCGGAATACATGGTTGCATTCGGGAGCGTGAGATCCACCCCGATGTAAATCATGTCTCTTATCCTGCTGTAGGGAAACCATGGCGAAGATAATGCGTGCGTGAAGAGTGTCTGTTCTGTGCCCTGCTGAATGTCAGAAAACGGGGGCCGAGGATCGTTTTCGTCGCGGCATCGCTCTCGTGGCTGATATTTCTGTTGCATGTCCAGGCCGTACTGCACGCACACACGTAGAGCCTTCAGAAAAAATGCGTTCTGACCAATTTTCTCGTGACATGGTCTGACCCGGTCCGCTTTACGCGGGTCTTGGATGAAAAGGTGGTCCATGAAGGCGTGAAGAGACGTGCTGCATTCTCTGGCGGCGTCTTGGCCATCCAAGCAATCGCTATTATTCCAGACTATATTGTATTCGAACTCGGCTCCCCATTTCAGAAGCAGCTCGAGACTCGAAATATCCGAAAAGTAGACTGCCGCTTCAAGCGGGCTGCAGAAATCTGGGATGCGCGGACAGCACTGGGGCTGCCTCAGACGACCCAGTTCTGGCATAGACCCGTCGGGCCGTGTTCCAGCTTCGAGCAGAACAGCCAGTGCATCGGGCGGCAAACGTCGTTCGAGTTGCCACAGTAGAAGCGGCTCGTACTGAGTAGTAGATTCGTCATCGATAGGCAACGATGAATCGACGTCGAGCAGAGTCCGCATCATAGCAGCACTGCGAGCAATGTGCAACAAGCTAATCTTCAGATGACCAGAATGGCGAAGCCTCCTAACCTCGATTCCGAGTTCGAATGGTCGAATGCCCCTCTCCGCGAGAAACTCGACGATCTGAGGCTTATCGTGGTGGACGGCTTGCACGAGAAGAGAATTGCGAATGAGATGGATATCTCCGCCACAATGGCAACCTCTTCCGTAACGAATGGCGCGGCGAGGGTTTACCTCACAGGAACCCTCAAAGTACCCATTGGGCCAATGCATTTCGGGACGCCAAAGTCTGGACCGTCCGGTTAAGGGGAATGTGTCGTCGGCGGAACACATTAGAATCTTCTGCGTATTCATGTGGCTTTCCACGTCCGCGACATCGTAGCCATACGAACAGAGTGTCCTTGCACAATCGAGATCGCCCTGTTGACAGGCCCGGACCAAGGCTCTGTACTGCCTGTCAACCAGGTCCCGGTGAAGGAGTAAAGTGTTTTGGTTCCCGAATTTGAAACCGGCAAAGTGAGGATGGGCGCGGATAAGTTGCGTCATGTCGTGTAGTGAAAGATGGCCGCAGACGAGCTGTACTAGCTCCTCGGGTAGGGTAGTGAAAAGTGATTTTCCAGCCATGCTTGGTGTGGTAGATAATTCGCAGTATTTAAGCAGAGAAGTTTGGTCTCGAAAGCGACGGTAGGATAGCGCGCAGAAAGAGAGGGGGTGACGGGTACGGAAAGAAAAGACTTACTGCCTTTAGTCGACTTTGTTGAAATTTCTCCGATTCTTTCACACTTATACCCTGATGGCCGAAGTAAGTCCTCAATCTTGAACTTTTATTCGCGAAGGCTCCACCTGCTCAACACGCCCGACGGTTACACGAGGAGAACCATCTGGAACGGCCAGAAGACCTGCGCTCAACCTCAACCGCCAGGGCCAGTCGGACGCCGTCAGGCCGATTCATGTCCCCTACCGGGCAGCGGCGGCGGCGGCGGCGGCGGCGGCCAAGATGTCCGTGGACCTCCCGTCGAGTTATTGCGTTCCGACACCCATCGGCACCGCTCCCGACTTCAGACCGCCTCCGACACCCACGTCCTGCGAGAACCCCACCACCGTCACAGAGTGCGTAGGCGGACCTCGAGAGGGCGCATGCTTCACTGCGACCCGTTGCCCGACCAGCGGTGGTGGTGGTGGCGGTGGTGGTGGCAATGGAGGTGGAAGCGGAGGCGGAGGCGGAGGTGGAGGCGGAGGCGGCATCACCAGCGCCCCTGCCCCCACGAGGCCGGTCGAAACCGACTTCATCAGCTGCACCCACCGGGGCCGGAACCCGGACCGGCCCGTGGCGCACTGCATCTGCGACGGGTCGACGTTTCCCGTATCCGTCGAGACGCGCGTCACGCCGCACGAGTCATGCGCCTACGTGACGAAGCCGACGAGGACGTTCAACCCCGGAGAGGTCACAGGCAGCCCCCCAAAGACGACGGACACGGCCAACTGCCGCGTCTGCTCCGTGGCCAACGACAACAATCTCGACTGCACCAGAATGGCCAACTGCTCTCCGCAGACGACGGATATCGACAACTGCCGCGTCTGCTCCGTCGTCGACCACAACAACCTCGGCTGCACGAGCATCGCCGGATGCACGACCAAGCCGTCACCCACGCCCACGCCCACGCCCACGCCCACGCCCAAGAAGTGCATCGTGGCAAAGGTCTTCCAGCAGCAGCATCCCGTCATGAGGCTCGGCTCCGGCGTCGACGTCTGGGTCGACGGCGTCAAGGTGTGCGACGTCGTCTCGGGAAGCTACCTCATCCTCCCGGAGACGGCCGTGGCCGAGAACTGCCAGGCGGGCGGCAGGGTCTACATGACGAACAACGGCCTGACGCTCGACTACTACGACAAGGACGGGGCGAAGCACTCGGACTGGACGAGAAAGGGGGAGCGCTGGAACGAGTGCTGCATCCAGAGCTCCAACGGTCAGAGCTGTGCCGACTGCAGACACTGGGAGTACGTCTACCACAACGGCAACTGCGACAGTAAGTGTCCGGCCCCGGAGCTCTGTAGGAGAATGGACTGCCAGTGGGATGCGACATGTGATTAGATCTCGAGGTCCTTTAGGTCGTCGACCTTGGTCGGTAACTACCTATCCAGCAGAAGCTTCCGACACGGAGCCGATGATGTTGCACGGAGCCGAGCTTGAGCCGCAACGACTGCTAAGAATGCATGTGATGTGTCGCGATTATAACCACTAACCATGAGAGAACTTGTTACGTGGAGTTCCAGCTCGAGCTGAGCAATCAAGTCAAGATGAAGTTGTTTGAAGCAACATGTGTTCTCATTTCTCAAACATTGTATAGTCAGTCCAGCTTCTCAGCCGTGGTTTGCTACCTTGACGATTTATTTGTACAGATGCGATCGACGCAAGACGTGTATTCCATTCCATTTGTATGCCGAATGGTGGAACTTGGCCGGCTCGGGCTCGGTCGGCGGACCCACTCGGATCCGGTCGGTCGGATCGGTGCCCCGGCGTTGGATCGCCGAGGGAGCCGGGCCCGAGAACGAATGGCCTCACGCGAGCACATCCAGTTCCAATGCGTGTCGGGCAGGGTGACTGACTGACTAGTTAGGCCAGCACCCAATCTTCATGGTCTTGAGACATCTTGCGAACCCCTCGTCCCCGTGGTCGCACAACTGTGTTTCGATGCTTCCTCATTCCTAGTACCCCATCGCTTGCGTACGCCAGCCAACCCATCCCCCTACAGGCCGGCTGATCCGAGGCACTCCATGTGGTCTACGAAGGATAACGTCCAGCCAGCCCCATTGGCGAGGTCAAGTTCAACTGATGGCATTGCAAGGTTGGAGTTCCTGGGTGTTGTTCTTGTCCTACATGGTCACTCCTTTGTCGGGACAGCATCGATATGACACGCAAGCCAGCACGCCAACTGGTTATTCAATCCGGCCCTTGCAGGAAATCTTTGTGCGACCTTGACTTACCCGGTATGTTCGTTTCTGAATCGGCGCTTTTGAGTTGGTCGCGAGCATGCAGTCGGTGACTGGGTTCTTGACTATTCGGGGGAGTCCCTTCTGGAAGATGTTGCTGTCGTCATCATCGCCGATCTGTGAAAGCTTTACTGCCCAGGAACGACCGTATTATTTATCAGAGGCATTTCCGACACCCGAGGAAGTGGTGACTTGTTACAAAACGAATCCAATGGGGACTCTCCATTACGTAGTCTCGCTTCTGGTTTATTTGAAAGCCACGATAGCTTGGCTTGGCCTGTGACGAAGTCAATCAATAACGCTTAAAGTGGCTGGAATGCTTGGAGCTGGAGGCAAGTCGCCATCTATTGATGTTTTCTTTCTCCATAACAGACTGTGTCGCTCTCTGAGGTCCTGGAAGACAAGACTCTTATCAAATGCTACCGAGGTGAACATCCCAAGATAGATGTTGTAAGTATCGGCCGTCGAGCTCGTCAAACTTCTTTCTTCCAGAAGCTGCGGATAGATGCCGTTACTTCTGGCACTCTTTGCCTAACCACGGCATGCCCAACCTCGGGGACCACAACCACATTTGTGAAGCCGAGTTTCGTGATCTGACCCCCATTGCATACATCATCCAATTCTTCTAGTACTATACGCGACCAAATGCCAGTTTCCACTACCCGCACAAACTCGGTGTTGTTATAAAAGACGCCACCACTCGAAACACCAAGCTCTAAGCAGGCAGAGGACCCTCAGGAGCACCGCACTGCCAAACTCTAGTCAGCACTCACTCACGCCCCCCTCGTCCCCGTCCAGAAAAGGTTCGCAAAACTCACGTAGTACACCCACAAACTGCCGCCGTTGAAAATCGTCTCGAGCGAGACCGTCTCGTTCTGGCACGGCTCGACCACGACGTCGGTGCGGGTGTTCCACAACATCTGCTTCACGGGGCCTCCCGGCAGGTATCCCGGCACGATGGACGCGTTGGCCCACACGCCCGGGTCGCCGGCGGTCGCCTCGGCGAAAACCTTGACGTCGACCTCCTGCGGGGGGTACGGCGAGCCGAGACCGACGGCGCCGGCGGGCTTGAGGAAGAGGCGGCCCTCAAAGGGCGCGGTGACGGCGAAGTCGGTGATGCCCTCGGCCGGGGACGACTTGGTGGACGGGGCGCCTTCGAGGACGGCCTCCATCGGAGGGTTGGACTCGCAACCTGTTCAGTGTTTGGACCGTCAGTGTTTACGTGCGAAAGGAGGCGAGCTGGGAGTCCGGGGGAGGGGAGGTTGGCGTACGCGAAAAGTCTGCGCGGACGCCCCAGGAACCCTCGACGACGGCGGCCTGGGCGCCGGTGACGGCGAGGAGGGTGGTGAGGATGATAGAGGAGAACATAGTGAGCGGCTTTCTATCGTGGACTTGAGGAACGAATGGCAGTCGGTGATGTCAGAGAAACAAGAGATCTGCCGGACTGCCGGTCCAGCCGGGGGATCTGGTGTTTATAAGAGGACATGCGGCGGGCACGGGACAAATGTCCGAATGCCTTGCCCCCTTGCCAAGCAAACAAAAAGGGACAAGTTATAATTATATTATATTTCTGGACGAACTCTGCACTCTCAGCTGTTATGCAGATATGTGGGTCGTCAGGGTGATCGGCCGTCATTTGCTCGTGTGTAATTTATATAGAGTTGGCCAAGATCATCGCACTCCCGTATTGCGAGTCAGGCTGTTGTGGAAGCAAGACGTTGGCCAACAGTCTCAACCCGTCTCTTTGAGAACTTTGACAGGATGAATGCGCAGTCAGTAAGCTACGTTTGGATATCTGCACGATTACATATTTGCTGTGTTTTTGTTCTAGAGACAGGCGGAGTTGATGATGTTCAGGAGCCTTCCGAGGTGCCCGGACACGTCCGCACATCTCCAACCATCATCCTGGTATGACACGGCTTGCCTATTTTGTTTTCGTTTGAGGGAGATATTGCCCGTATCAAGGCAACAGCCAACTGTGTCGCCTATCCGAGATCAGGCTGGATGACAAAGGTAAGTCGTTCTCTCGTCTCTCTCTACTTGGCACTTGACAGTCGATGGTTAAATCAAGGTGGTGGTGGAACAATTATTTCCACGAAAGAGATGCACAAGAAGGTCGACAACCAAGTAATCAAAGAGCCATATTGTCTCCATTCCCGGACAAGACTAATTAGGTTTCACAGTAATTGTCATAACGTGTGATAATTTGACAGAGTTGCTTAAATAGTCGAACTGACAGCGAGCGAGTTGCGCCGCTCAACCCTCAAGTCATGACTCAAAATAGAAGAACCCAACCGAAGACTCGCAACGACTCTGGCCTCTGACCAGAACAAACACTCAAAGCGGCGTCGCGCAACACCCTGCAAGTTGCGCAAGCCTCGAGCGCCTATGCATCCGCATACCGCAACCGAACCGAAACCCCATCCTTGGGCGCCATCGTGAAGTGGATATCCTTCCTCGGCTTGCCCTCCGGACCAATCCACTCCATGCTCTTGAACCTCTGCAGCAACCTGACCAGCAAGAAGCCAGCCTCCGTAAGCGCGAATTGTTCTGGTCACTTGTCAGCAAAACCACAAGTCCTATCGCACCATGACTGGAAGAGACAAAAGAAAGGATCGGGGCACAAAAAAGAACAACTCACGTCCAAGACAGATCCTCGCCCCACCGCTAAACGGCACGTACGTCCAGTCCAACCTCTGCCCCTCCCACCTCTCGGGCCTGAACTCGAGCGCGTCGGCCCAAATGTCCTCGCGGCGATGCAGCACGTACGGCGAAAAGTTGACCGTCTGACCCTTCCCCACCACCACCGGCGCCGTGCCGTCCGGACCGCCGCCGCGGGGCAGCGTCGTGTCGCGCGCCGCGATGCGGAGGTTCAGCGGCACGACGTTGTACACGCGCAGCGTCTCGCGCAGGACGAACTGCAGGTACCGCGACGCCTTGAGGCTCGCAAAGTCGACGCGCGACGCGTCATCGCTGTACGGCCCAAAGTCGGCGACGACGGAGGCCCGCAGCTTCTCGAAGACGGCGGGGTGCCGCGCCAGCAGCAGGAGGGCCCAGGCCAGCAGCGTCGCGGTCGTGTCCCGGCCCGCGAGGAGGACGCCCAGTATCTGGTCGCGCAGCTCGTCCCGGTCCCGCGTCTGCTCGACGAGCGTGTCCAGCAGGCTGTACCCGCCGCCGGACGGGGGTTTCGCCCGGCCGAGGGCGAGCCGGACGTAGTGGTCCACGTAGCGCCGGATGTAGCCCGCCGCCTTCCTGCCGACCCCGTCGGGCGCGAGGTAGTACAGGCCCTGGAGCCGGATGCGGTTGGCGATCCAGACCTGCGCCTCGTGGAAGGCGTCGCTGAAGGTCATGTCGGCGTCTGCCTGGTCCGCCGCCATGGCCGTCGCGGCGCTGGTCGTCGCGGATCTTCCGGTGGCGACGGCGGTTTGAGACTCGACCGACTCGCCAAACAGGAAGCCCGTGGCCGTGTCGAGGGTGAAGCGGAAGAGCACGGGCATCATGTCGACCTCGAGCCCGTCGGGGGTCTGCCGGCCGACGAGGGGCAAGGCGTCCAGGAGGGCCTGCACCGCCGTTTCCGTCTTTTCGAGGTCGTTGATGTGGTCCCTCGCGAACTGCGGCCGGAACAGCGCGCGGGAGTGCTCCCAAAAGGGGCCGTCGGCGGTGAAGATGCTGTTTCCGAGAAACGGCTTGAACTGCGCGATCCTGCGCTCGCCGAGCTTGAAGTCCTGGAACTTGGTCGCCAGGATGGCCTGGATGTTGGCCGGGTCAACGGTGTGCACCTCCGCAGGGCCGAAGAAGCCGGCCATCGAGTACGTGCTGCCATGGGTCTTGTAGTTGCTCTCGACGACGTCGTCGAGGAAGTCGCCGCCGCGACGGATGGTGCTGAAGGTTCTCCACACGTTCTCGATGCCAAAGGGAATCTTGGAGGGAGCGTATCTTGGGAACGTCGCGCCGTTTGCGAGGGCGAAGAGGGCCAGGCGACGGCGCTCGAGGCACGACGTCACGAGGTAGTAAAGAACGCCCAGAGCTATGGCATAAGCCAGAGCTGTTAGAGAGAGCAGCGCCATGTCGGGCGGTTCTGGAGGCTAGCTGGACTTTCTAGACATCCAAGCCTCGCTCGCGGGACTCGTCAGTCTTTATGCCGCCTGAAAACTACGCAGCAGAGCTTAGAGTGTGGGTAGCTCGGAGGGTCGATCGTCTTGCTAGGTTGCCCCCCGTAGGTATCGTGGGCCAGGGTTAACGCCCCCCAGGTTTCGCGGATCTCCACATATCATGGCCCTTTAGCGAAGAAGATGAAGGACTTTGGTCAACAAAAGTAGAAGACAGTCAAACAAACGCACCAGAAAGAGCTTCCTTCACACCTACGAGATCTCGACTGGCTTGCGGCAACGGCGTCAGGGCGTCTATGTAAGGCGGAGGCGAGTGCGGAGGAGAAACTCTGAAGTGAAGACTAAGCCGATTAAGGCGACCCCCTATAATATTCTGGAACAGCGTGTGGACATTCACAAACACGCACCGGAAGTATGGTAACCAAGTAGGCCTTGGCTAGGCTGCGTTCCTCTTTGGAACTACTCAAATATCCCATACGTGGGTTGCACTGGGAAAAACAGCGTAGGCTCATCTCGAATGTCGGTGACCCTGTTTACCGAGGTGAAGGAAACAGCCGACACCAGCAACAGAGCGGGTTTATCTCGAGAAGCTTCGAGACTACCTACGATTATTAGACGAGCAATCAAGTTGTACCAGCAACAGCTTGATTACATTCAACCATCGAGATAATCGAGACGCACGAGGCTACCCACCACGGCTATCAAAGTGTCCCTCACTGGCAAAAAGCTATGTTGAAAGGGACGAGACTCGAACTCGCGCGGGTTGCCCCACCAGGAAACAGATGTTAAGCTGACCTTAACCTGGCGCCATAACCAACTCGGCCACCCTTCCAGATGTTGTTGACATTTGCCACATGGAGGAGTCTCTAGTTGCCTGCTGGCGACCGACAACGATGTCCACTTCGCGATCCAGTTTTGCGGAGTTGTCAATCCAGTTGCAGCAAAACACCCACGTTTGCAAGAACCCCTCTTGCCAAGTCTGCATTACCTAGACAACTGGGCTGCGTACTTGGCCGTTTCAAAGTTCCGCGTAACTAGCAGTAGAAGAGCTGACGCCGTGGACGATGGACACGTCTTGGCTTATGATTTCATCTTCGAGTTCCGACGGATATCCTCGGGTTCGCACGTCCGTCTCCCCGACATTGTGGGAAGCTAGGTTGGACGATCGAAACCCAAGTCATGCTGTGCCTCCACCATTAGCCCCGACGAGTCAAGATGCCGTTATCGTTGGCTAGTGTTCTGGCGATAAGCCCAAAACAACTGCCGGCCGACCCCGCGAAAGCTCGTGCCCGCGGCGCACCACCGTGGTCTACATAGGAACTGCCTCGGCCGATTGATCTCATCGGTAGGGTCAGCGACTTGCCCCCAGGAACGTGGACGGCAGCTCAAATAACGGGTTTCAACGTTGCGCCTATCGTGCCTGGACAATAATGGTTCGTCGCCGAGATCTGGAATAAGCCATTGGGGTTGATGTAGCTGTACTGGCTAGAAGATGGAATGGGGTCTACGTAACATAGGGCCTCAATTGGCTAAGGAATCATGCCGGAGTTCCCCCTCCGCATGTCCCCCTCTACATGTGCGTGCCCCCACGCATTCCATCAACCAAGTCCCATGCTCCTTTGAATGCTGATGATGTTCATTGACAATAGTTGCGATGCCCTTAATCGGGATGATTTAGTGAAGCGGCTCCTGCTGAGCGCAAGCTGCTTGGCCGTGACGTAATCGGCGATCATGTGAGACATGTCATTTCCTTGGCTGAGCTGGTTGTTGATAAGCGCTTCGCAGAGCCACAGGGTTTTGTCATAGGGGGGCTCTGGAACTTTGTCGATAGCTTTATCAATTCGGTCCCACGCTTCCAACATCTGTTGTTCAGTCAAAGAGCTGGCCTTCGGGCGATCGAGCTTGGATGATGAAGAATATCCGATCTGGGGTAAGTTGAGGGAAGTTTTGCGTTGATTTCCCTTGTCTGATGATGCGATAGGACGAGTTGATGATAAGTCTGACTGGGAGTCAGATCTGGCGCCCAAGAAAGCTCTCTTCCTCAATGCTTTGAGTTTGTTTCTTCTCTCGCTACGAGGCTGAGAGGATTGGGATTGAGAGGATAATAGCTTGGTCGCATCTTGACAGGCATCCACGCTCTTTGAATGGTCTGGAATTTGGTTGCCGACTTGAATCTTCACGACGGCGGGCTTCCTCGCGAGATCTCTTACGAGCTTCCTCAATAGAACGATGCCTATCGCTCTCAGTAACCATATTAGGTTGGTTACAAACAACCGATCCGGTTGACCTCTCCTTGTTACTGTTGGGAATAGTGCTCGAGGATTGTTGCACTGACACCTCAAATTCCTCGTCAGACTCTTGATGTTCTTCTTCAGACTTCTCGCAAGAAGTCTCATCAACAGAAGATTCCTCATATAAGCTTGCGTCATCGCTCAAGGTGACAGCAGCATCCGAGTAGCGGTTGTCTTCCTGGTTGGTCTGACTAGTATTGATTCTTGGGTGAGATGTCGTCTGAGGTCTAGATTCGACATTGACTGTGCCTCTCTCTTTGGCCCGAGGGCTCTGGATGATGAAGTTCGAGGCCTTGGACACATTAGAGTACATTTTGTTCACCTCTGCGTCGGCGGGAGGTGTCCGGGGTTGTCCGATGCCGCCAACTCCTTGAATCAATCTCATCAATCCCTGCAGAAATTCTTTAATGGGAACCAAATGTCTGTGCTCCTGCGAGTTGATGATGCTATCCACACTTCCGTAGATGTTGTCGAGTTGCGAGAGGGCTACCTGTCGGATGGCAATAGCCCACACGATCGATTCAGGGATGTTGCGCGCACACCGATTCAATTCCATCAACTTTCTGTAAGGTTTGCAGTTGGTCAGGATCTTGTTGGAGTTGTTCATCGGTCCGCTCAGCATCTTCCTGATGTCGCCCATCATGTCTTCTGTCAAATAACGCTCAACGCCTTTGCCGCGGCAGAGTTTGTCTCGGAGGTTCTCAATAGCCCTCTTTGCCTCGTCAAAATCGGGATCCTGAGCTCCTTCAACGTCGCTCAGATTATCACTCTCAATAGCCTGTCCCTGAGGTTCGACCCAGGTGGCGTCAGATTCTTGTTGCTCAGGTTGTGATTGATGAGCACTTTGTCTAGTCTTTGGGGCGATTCGTCCGGAGTGCTGGGAAAGTGTTCGAACAGGCTTCGGAGCCGTCGGCTCCGTAGACTTGCATCTGCCTCGAGGCATCTCGTTGTTTTGATTGCCAACGAATTCAATTTGGAATGTGTCTTGGAGCCAAGCTGGTCGTCGCAAACGAGAGAGAAGAGTGGCGTGACGTGATTCCAGGCCGTTGAGTCTCTTGTAATCGATGGGTCGATTCAAAAACTTGAAAGACCTTTCCGAATAGTTCCGCTCCTGGGCACTAGCGATTGGACGTAGGATATGCCAGTGAGGAGAGGATGGAGGTCTTATTGTGCCAACAGGAAGAGAGAAAAACGGTGCTGGGTAAAGGATTCGCTCGTGTTTTTTTCACTCGCCTTTCTCGCCTCCATACGGGAAGGTCCAGATCCAGAGGGAAGGAGCCTTCAACTTCGACACCGACTGGCCAATCAGCGACACCGTCTCATTAACCGGTAGAAGGGCAGCGTCAATTCGCTCCCCTAAGGTGATAGGATCCATCTCTCGGTCTTCTGATGAGCCGATGGTCTTCAGCAAAATTGTTATCTCATTAAAATCTCATTGCGAGAGTATTGGCATTTACCTATTATTGACTTCCCATAAGGTAAGACATCTACGTACGTGATGTCCCAATCGTCTGCTACAATCTTTCTACCCAGCGTCATTTGCGTAATAGGTCTACGTTGACGATGACAGCCAAGAATGGGGTTTACCAGGCGAGTGGCGGTGAACGACTCTTTCTTCTTTCTCCATCAAGCTCAGGTCCGCAAACGGCTACCTGGCGAGATTGTTAACCACGCTTCCCACCATGACCGCAACCTCCCTCTCCCAGTTATTGTCCGGCCTTCCCTTGCCCTTGAATGCGCTGGGCATCTGGCATCCCTTGACGACGCATTCCCTCACTGCTTCGCCAACACTCGCCCTGTTTGATCGGAGAGTGCGAGCTGAAACTCCACCGCGGTTGACAATCTCCTGGACCCGAGTGCCCAAGTTGCCAGCCATGGTCCTCCAGAAGTAGCTCGGTAGACTTCCCGTCTCGAGGTGTGCGAGCAGCGGCTGCAGCATGTTCGTTTGCTTCTGCGGCGTTGATACGAGCGGATGCACCGGTAACTTCGTAGACTCGAGGACGAGTTCCAGCGCCACAATGTTCTGACATCGCGCAGAGATTTCCGCCAAGGTTCGGTCCAACGAGGGAAGCTGGCCGAGCGACCGTGACAGGGACGCAATCGACGACTGCAACGCAGATCGCAAGTAGGTCTCCAGTGACTGCAGGAGCAATTGTGGCGCCCATTTGTCCGTCTTGCCAGTAGGCACTGGCGATAGGAGAAATAGAGTGACCATGCCTGACACGGTCCTTGCCTTGGTCTCCTCGCCCTGAGAAAATGTTGCCATGCTCGGGATGGCAAAGTCGCGAACGATCTTCTCGGCAGTATCCATCACGGACCTCTCGATCGGGGTGATGACATTGTCGACGAGGGCGCGGATGGCATCCACCTTGTTCAAGCCGTGACCTTCCTCTCCCGGGGCCGTATGGTTCAGCACCTCTCGCAAAGACAGAATGGTATGCGAGCACCGTACGAGGGCCCTGTGGTCTTCCTTCTTCCCTGCAGTTGCAGCGGCGGCGCTGATATTCCCACCCGCAATTTCGGCATGCTGCACCTCGAGCTGCCGTCCCAACTGCAGGCACCTTCCCACGGACCTCCCCAGCTTCAAAGTCTCCCACAATCGAATGGCAACCTGGCGGACCTCCTCCGCTTCGGCATGTTTAACAATGACCTCCTTTTCCAGTTGACGGTAGCTGTCGTTGAGGCTCTTGATCTGGGCATCGAGCTCGGAGATGATTCGCTTGCTAGAGGCAGTCTGCTCTTGAGTGTACTGGATCAAAGGGATGGCACTCTTTGTCGTGAGCAAGTCAATGTGCGAGTCGATCTCCTGGGTATCGAATAGGACACGCGACAAGGGAGTGGACAGATCGAGGGGCGCATCGTTGGGGTTGTTGGTAGCGAGGACGAGGGTGTTTGCGAACAAGGCGGGGTTGAAGTCGGGGGAGAGAAAGGCCTCGTAGTCGATGTAGGAGGGCTCCTCTTCGTCGTGGGTTGTCATGATTGATGGTAGTGGGCCATTGGCTATGAAGGACCACGCTTGGTGATCTTCTTGACGTTGGTTGCAATCGCAGCTGGAGCTATGCGTAGCTCGACGTGGTGATCTGAGCTCCGCGTGAAGTGTCCTGTGCTAGTGGGTGATAGGTATGTATCGGGGGTGCTTATCCCGATTGCCTTATGTAAGACAGTCTCCCATGCGGCCCTCCAGTTGTGGCTAGTGGATGTATGCCACCTCTGTCGTAGCCATGGCTGGTTGTCTCCACTAATCGTTTCCTCAGCCACGCGCTGCATCGTGACCTTATTGCCGGCCCTTGCAAAAACGTGTATCTGTCCGTACAACGTGCACTATGCCTACGTGTAAGGCACTGGTATGACGCTGCAGTCATGAGATACTTCCAGGTTGTTGATTTTTAAGCCCCGGAGCTTCGGCATCTCCACCATCGGCTTGCCATCGCTACCTTAGCAGCAAAACAAAACAAAGCGTCCACTCGCCCTACTCCCGCCTGTTCCGCATGGATCCCCCAGTAGCAGGGATTATAAACAATCGGTGACCTCCAAGATCGTGCAAAGCGGGTATGGTCACGCCAAATGACGGTGGTAAACAACAGGAAATGCGCTGAGTACTCTCTACCTGACTTTTCAAGACTGAGGTGAGGAGCCGAAAAAGTGTGTGGCTCGACGCCGCCGTAAGCTCCGCCCTTCCGAACCTACCGCAGCTGCCGCCGACATGCAATAATCATAGTTTCGCCATCCTCCTCTTTTGTCCCATCTTCTTTCCCAACCCCCAATACTCCCGCCAATACACGACATATCATCCTGTCGTCCGATCGAACCATGTCATAAACCTCCTCCGAAGCCATCGTCATCCCATCGACGACTACAGGCCATTGACGATACCATCACCCATTCCGAGCCATAGCCCGGCCACCCGGACGACTGGGCGACTTCGAAAATGCATCTCCCCACGCATCTCTTCATCCGGGGCCTCCTGCCGTATCCCTCCGGCGCGAACGCCTCCGACACCGTTCTCGGCGGGGTTCACTTCAATCGCACCGTCCTCGAGTTCTGGAACTATACCCTCTATTCCAACGGCACAATCTCCAATGGTTCCAACTGCTTTTTGACCGAGCAGCCGCATACCCCGGTATCCCTCCTACCGAATGGGTCTTTCGTCAACTCGACATGGTGTTATGATCCCGTCCGCTCCATCGGGCCTCGTGCAAAGGCTGGTGTCGCCGTCGGTGTCATCTACGCCTTCGCCTTGCTGTTGGTTCTGGCCTGCCTCAAGAAGCACGCCCGGCAGTACATTCCCACCACCAAGCGATTCTACCCTGTCGGTCGGAGATGGCAGTGGTACTACGCCATCCTTGTTTGCGCGACGGCCTTTATCAGTTTGTTTACTGCTATCGACGTCGATCGCTTCTGGATTGTCGGACTACCCATCATCATCAACAGTTTCTTCTGGTATCTAATGCAAATGTTAACCATGGCCCTCGTCTGGGAGGCGGTGCGTCACTGGGGCAGCTGGAGCGAGCGCCAATACATCGACCCGGACCCCTTCACCCTCCGCGAAGGCGAC
Organism: Colletotrichum spinosum; assembly: GCA_004366825.1. Classification (NCBI taxonomy): domain Eukaryota; kingdom Fungi; phylum Ascomycota; class Sordariomycetes; order Glomerellales; family Glomerellaceae; genus Colletotrichum; species Colletotrichum spinosum. Next base: position 2,507 of record QAPG01000127.1, on the reverse strand, counting down.
AAGCGCAGTAAATTCGAATTTTGGTTGCCATTGTGGTGGTACCTCTGGCTTTGGCTCGTACGTTTTCTTGTGTCCGTCACCATACCTCATCGTCACTAATGCCAACACCTAGAACTTCTTCTTGATTGTCCCTCGCAACTGGGGCGAGATAGAGAAGCAACGCTCCCCGGATCAGGCTGCCGCCCGCGCCGCCCCGACTGCCACAGACGCCCGCTTCAAAGTTGCAACTTTCTGTCTAGTGGTCTGCTGGCTGACCTTCGTCGTCTCTCTCCGCCACTCTATACTACACTACTACCCGCGCAACCGAGGCATCATCAACAAAATTCGTGGCTTCGTCCGCTACACTCCGCTGCGCTTCATCTTCATCATCCCCCTCGCCGCCTGCCTCGTCGCATACCAGGGCCTCGTCGCCTTCAAATGGGAGTATTCCCTCCTCAACGTTCAGGCGCCGCTGACGGCCGTCTATCTTGGCGGCTTCGGTCCTTCCCTACTCATCCTCTACATCCAAATCGCCTACGGCTTCCTCTCCCCCAACGAGGATAAGGACCTCATTCGCCAGCGCCGTGAGCGCGGCGCCGAGATTGACCGCGAACTGGGCATCGTCCCCAAACCAGCCTGGTGGAAGCGAGTCCACAACGATAACCATCTTGTCGGCAAGATGAGCATGCGCGATCGCATCGCCCGTAACGTCAGAGAAGTGGGCGGCGGGAGAGCCACCGCCCGCGGCGTGGAGCAGAATATGGACGCCATGGCTGCGGACCGCCAACAGGCTGACCGCGAGATCGAAATGGGCAGTATAAGAGGACACAGCAGGACCGGTTCGGCATCGACGCCCGTACGACCCGGGTTCGACGCGGCGAATTCCTCGACATTCTCCACCTACAGCGGTAAATCTGATCGCCGTAGGCAGGAGAGAACAGTAAACGCTGCTGCGGAGCTGCTTTTCCCCGGTATGGGCGCCCGTGTCGACCGATCTGCCGAGTTGATGCAGGATGGCCCGCCGCCATACTCGGACGCGGCGGATACACGAGGTAGGCGGCCGGACAGCAGTCCCGGAGAGAGGAGTAACAGCACCAGCACGGCGGTCTCCATGACGGGGCAGCCGCAGCAGGTGAAGAGCATGCTCGACGTGTAGACGTAGGGCGTGGGACGTTGGACGACCACTCGGACGTGGCAGCCGACACTAACGAGGTATGACGAACAGTATGTATTATCACGGAGTTTGAGGTCCTGCTTGGGACTAGATTAACCACCACGACACGCTCCGAGTAGGCTGGCAGGCTCGTATGGCTATGCTTTAATCGTAAAATAGTGAATAACAGCATTGTATCCGCCCAGAACGCTTCGTGGCTTCGCCTGTTGAAAAGACTCGAGCCGCGTCACCAGTCCGCTGACATGCTCTACGATGGAAATCATGCAGTACTCCGGCATATCCTGTCTTCTCTTACGGACGAGACGTAGGCATGCTGGTTACACCCACACTCCACGTCTCACAGCCCACAGCCCCCCACAAGGCCGTACTTCCACGGGGAGCAGCTTCCGTTATCTCTTTTCATCGTACCGTGGAGCAACCGTTCGTGCGTTTGAATATTGGTGGCCAGGTCTACATACGAACCGCATACTTAGCATCTGACAAAATCCAGTGCTCTGAAGGGTACTATCTGGCCTGTGAGGTGATGTCTGATGGAAATTGGAAATGGAGGACTTGAGATTCGACAGAGCGGAGAGATTTGTAAAGGGTGTCTACTTCTGCTCTCGGATTTGGAGAGAACAGCTGCGGATTTCGACCGAGACGAGATATTTGAATCCAGCTCCCGATGAACATTCTTAGGTAATTCACAGCATACAGCTAGTTAAACTTGGTATTGCAAAGGGGAGACAAGGCGAGATATCCCATCGGGTGACTGACATGACGATCTATGCGCAACCATGTTCAGATACCCCCGACGTTTCATTCAGCCTTGTTAAAATAGATGCCCGGTCCCATGTGTCGGCTCTCCCAAACTGCGACCAATTTCCTCTTCACATGTTGTTCTGCAACTTGAAACCACAGGTTCCAGGACATCTCATCTTGGCTGCAACATCGACAGCGGTCTACGGACACGGTCCGACCCCTCCGGCAAACATGTGAACAGAACGGACAGCAGACACCAGCCGGCCATGACACCACCACTCTACCGCTGCCGTCCCATCTTGCTTCTGGCTGCACACGCACCGTGTCAAAGCAAGGGACTTTTCGTTCATCCAATAGCGTCCCGCGGGTGACCAAGAACAGATCGCTTCAGATGTGGAGAACTATCGCAACCTCGTGTGAGAGAGAGTAAGAGAGAGCCCGGGCGAGGCCTAGCCAACATGCGGGAAAAAAAAGTGTCTGATGGCGTCCGGTGCAGTCGAGGCGACGGCGAGCTGTCGCCAGAGCAAAACTCCCCAGTCGCGTGTGCCTGAAAGACCAAAACGCTGGGAGAACAATACTCGGCCGCCTGGGAAGCAAGTCAGTCCCCCCCCCC
>QAPG01000126.1:40176-87920 GCA_004366825.1 Colletotrichum spinosum | reverse complement strand
TTAAAATATATTAAATTATTATAATATATATATTTAGCTTAATAGCTTTTTAGTATTATAAGATTCTTAATTATTATATATAATTAGGAGGTAAAATCTTATATGTTTTCTCTATAACTAAATATAGCTATACGTACTACGTGAGGCTCTATTTTGAGTGGTTTAAGTGGGGTGAGGCCTGTGGAGATGGCGCTGGCGCCTGAGGTTTATCTGGTGTAAACTCTGCCTCTCGAGCGCGTTATTCCTGATAGTAATTAGCGTACTCCGTGACAAGGCAGGCATAGGTCATTCAGTCCCCCTTCTAGCGGGCATTCCTTATATAGTCTCGTAGCTTCGGTACTTACCTACCTACCTGCCTACCTTATCCACCTCAGTTGTCGGCCCGCCCGCTGCACCCCCACCCCTTCCATCCATGTGCCCAGACGTAGGTAAGGTACATAGCAGCTGCGGCACCTTACCTCACCTTGATAACCTGCTCTTTCAATCATCTTGCTACTTCGGACTGCACTCTTCTGTTCTATCTACCTCACGGATTCACGACGTGCCTCGCTCTATTACCTAACCTACTCCCGGACTTTGCGGTTCCAACTTGCAAACATCCTCGGCGACTTATACCTCCCGGTTCCTTTCCGCCCTGAATACTGACAATTGTGCTGTTCGGCGCTTGGCCTGCCTTACTCTACCTGGCAGACGTGCCCAGGTGACCCATCTGACCAGGCTCCAACCCAAACCTACCAAGAACCTGTCAAATCATCACCATCGTCTCCAGTCGTTTTCCTCGTCGCTGTCAAGCAGGGCATCTGCGAATCTACTTGCTGCCTTGCTTCTTGCATGCTGAGCACTGACGACCGTCGACATCCAACCGCCTGTTGTTCCGTACCAACCCCGTCGAAAGCTTGATCTGAACATCTCGCAGCGGGTTACAGCTCCTGCACAACATGTTTCGAGCAGCCGCCGCTGGTCCCTTTGATGAGGGAGTCGGTAAGTTTATATCAGAATCTGTTCTACTAGGCATATCATGCTTGATGCCCTTTTGCTGACCAGCGCATTGCGTCACATAGCCAAGGCGACCGACGAGAACCTCACCTCGGAAGACTGGGGAGCCATCATCGAGGTTTGCGATCGCGTTGGCAGCGATCAGAATGGCCCCAAAGAAGTTGTCCAAGCGATGATCAAGCGCATGGCGCATCGCAACGCCAATGTCCAGCTGTACACTCTCGAGGTAAACATTTCCACCAGCACCTAGTGTCCGTCTCTCTCCAGGTTACTGACACTTCTGCTCCTACCCCAGCTTGCCAATGCTCTAAGTCAGAACTGCGGCAAAAACATGCACCGCGAGCTTTCTAGCCGTGCTTTCACCGATGCCCTGCTTAAACTAGCCAATGATCGCAACACACACACACAAGTCAAGGCCAAGATCCTCGAGCGCATGAAGGACTGGTCTGACATGTTCAGCAAGGATGCTGACCTCGGGATTATGTATGATGCATACTTCCGGCTTAAGCAAAGCAATCCGACCTTGCAAGCCCCTTCAGCTCCTCAGAAGACGGGCTTGACCGACCTCGATCGCCAGAAAGAGGAAGACGAGTTGCAGATGGCTCTGACTTTGTCTCTGCAGGACGAAGAGCGCAAGAAGAAAGCCTCAGAACCTACTGCCGCTCCGTCCTCCTCCGCCGCCCCTGGCCCCTCAGCTCAAGCTGCCGCCCAACCCCAGACTCACCCCACACCCGTACCGGCCGGAACGACGGCTGCGACCGTCTCGAGGGTGCGAGCATTATACGATTTTGTTCCCTCAGAGCCGGGAGAGCTGGAGTTCAAAAAGGGCGATGTTATAGCTGTGCTGGAGTCCGTCTACAAAGACTGGTGGCGAGGATCCCTCAAGGGCAAGACGGGCATCTTCCCCTTGAACTACGTCGAGAAACTCAGCGACCCGACGCCCGACGAACTGGCGCGCGAAGCCCAGATGGAGGCCGAGGTGTTTGCTGAAATCAAGAACGTCGAAAAGCTTCTCACCCTGCTGAGCACGTCTAATACGGCACCGAGAGAAGAAGACAATGAGGAAATTTCTGTAAGATTCACACATTTTTGGAACCTATGCCAGTTTACTGACAACACATTGTGTAGAAGCTTTACCACCAAACCCTGGCCATTCGCCCCAAGCTAATCAAGCTCATCGAGAAGTACTCGCAAAAGAAGGGTGTGTAGTATAATCCTTGCCATTTGACTAATATTGCTCGCTGACAAAGTACAAGACGATTTCACCCAACTTAATGAAAAGTTCATCAAGGCTCGCCGAGACTACGAGTCGCTACTTGAATCTTCCATGTCACACCCTCCCCAACCTAGCTACCATCAATACGCCATGAGGCCGGGCCCCGGTAGTTTTCCCACGGGGCCAGCGGCGGGATATCCCCCTCAGGGACCTCCCCAGCCTCAGCAGCAGCAGCAGGAGCACAGATACTATACTCCCGCCCCTCAAGGTGAATTGCCTTGATCGCCATTCAAAGAGCATCGAGTTTGACTTTTTTGTACATAGAACAACCGCAGTACTCCCAATCTACGCCCTCTCCGGGCTTCCAGCGTCCGGCTCAAGCCACGCCAGCCCCTTTTTACGTAGCCGGGGCTGAAGTTCCGTCAGCCGGTGCGGCGCCTCCAGCCCCATATCAACACTACCCCCAGCGTGAACCCAATCAACGTCTTCCGTCCACAGGAAAGGGTCCGGCTCCGATCAACACATCTTCGCCGCCTCCGGTCAATTCCTATTCCGCCTACTCGCAACCTCCAGATCAACGACCACAAAGCACGTATGGCGCTCAGGAGCTCGCAACCTCCGTCTATGATTCACCTATCGCTGCTCACAACCCGAGCTCTGCCGCCACGTACACATCGTCTGTGTACTCTCAAGAGGACCCATACAACAACCCGACCAGCCCTGTTGTGGGAACTTCAACGGTGACGGCGCCGCCTCCGTCGTCGTATCAGTCCTCCGCTCCCGCGGGACAGCCCTCCCAGCCGCCCCAGCCTCAGCAACCAAAGTACCAGAGCTATCAGCCGCCATCCGCACCAGCACAGGACAATTACAACAACGCGCCGACTCAGGCACCGCCTCCAGTCCCAATTGGTGCTGCACCGCCTATCCCCGGCGCCGGAAGAACGGGGGCTTTGACACCGCCACCTCTGCAGCCTGGCGGACCTGCCTACGATGCCAGACAAGGCGTGTCAGGCCAGGGCGCCCAACCCCAATACAGAGCGTATGTTCCGCCTGGTGCCGCCGCCGATGGACCGAGTGCGCCCTCAGCCAACGACTACTATCGCCAGAGCGGCGTGTACTAAATGTAGGTTCAGTACCACCGAGAATGGATCAAGGTTTGGGAGAATGGGGAGAAGATGTTTTTTTTTTTTTGATACCTCTACTTCGGTATTTCTCTGGCTGGTAAGGCCCGGTCAAGGTATCTGCTGTTCAAGACTACAACAATTATCACCCGGTGGAGATGCTTTCCGCTCGATCTGTGCAAGATGGCGATTCACCTCTAGTTGGTTCTAGCGCTCTACAAGCCGCGTGTGTGCCTAGCATAGCTTTCGCAGGGGAGGCATCAGGTACTTTCTTCGTAAGAATGTCTCCATGGCACTGCGCCAATTCGCAGCGTACGGAAACACAGGGCAACAGATGTTTAGGAGGACGAATAATACGCTAAATCTTTTACCGTCTCTTTTGACGACTGACTTGCCGTGAGCTTCGTATGCCGTGGGTTATTGAGCCGGTGTGCTTGCGATGCCGGCTCAGCAAACATGTTATTGCGATTCTGCGAATATGCTATAAACAGGTCAAAGTGTTGACGTAAACATTTGTGCGTCTATCATTCAGCTCGTCACCAATGGTACAAAGGGGCATGATGGGAGATGCCCACTACGCCACATGACGGCTTGCCCCTGTAGGACGTAAAATACGGTACACATGCCGCCCAAAAACAATACCTTCTTTCATTCCCCTGTCGCCACCCTCAAACAAACACACGAACCATCCACCCTAGAGTAATTTAACAAGGCCACATCGGGCCATTCGCTCTCTGACGTCGACGCTAGGTCGTCGAGTCTCTCTTCCAACCGCTCACTACCGGCGACCGAACATTTCGTGTTCCACCCTCTTGGGCACCGCCTTGCGAGGCCTGCTATGCGCGGAACCCGTCTCAGGTGACACCTGCCTGCTGCTCTTGGCCGACGTGTGCAATTGCTCGGCGACGTAGCTATCATTGCCGGTGTTGCTGCTCGGGTCGCGGCGGAACAGATCCATAATCTCCTTGAAGCCCAGCTTGAAAGCGTCCTTCTTCATACCGCCCTCGATGGCCGTCTCAGCGAGCAAACGCTTCTTCTCTTGGAGCTGGAGAATGCGCTCCTCGACCGTGTTCTCGACGGTGAGCTTGTAGACGACGACGTCGACCGTTTGCGTGAGACGGTGGACTCTGTCGATGGCTTGCTCTTCCACGAACTAGATCGCTCCTATTAGCTACCATCAGGCGGGTGCCCATGCATGCGCCAACTCACAGGATTCCAAAAGGGCTCTAGAATGATGACGCGGGTAGCCGCCGTCAAATTGAGACCCAAACTTCCACATTTGAGACTGCAAAGTAAAATGCGAGTCTTCTTGTCGTTCCGAAGGCGGTTCAGGCTGGCCTCGCGCTCGTCATTCTTCATTCCGCCGTCGTAGCGGGTGAATCGGAAGCCTTCCTTGCGGAAGAAGGGCTCGATCAGGTCCATCATTGAGGTGAACTGAGAAAAGACGATAAATTTGTGCTCCACCACTTCTTTGTGCAGAATCTGCATCATCTGACGAATCTTGGCCGATGCCAGGATTTGTGACACTTGGCCGTTGGGGTTGTACCTTGAGTCTTCGTCGGAATATAGCTCTGACTCATCGATGCCGGTGTCTTTCTCTGAATCAGATTCAGAGCCAGATCTGGAAGACACAGACAGCCGACTCTTTTCGTTCTTGACCTGCGATGCCATCGCAGCTATCGAGGGCAGACTATCGTCGTCCGAGTTAAAACTTTGGTTCACAGACTCCTCCTGCTTGACCACGTCATCTTTGACGACAAAACTGTCGAGCCGACTATCATCTTCTTCGTTCTCAGAGTCGTGCCGAGAATCGTCTGAGCCAATCCAGTCACCGCCCCCTTCGGCGTTCTCATCCTCCTCGCCACCAGCCTTGCCCATCCGCAACTGATCTCGTTGATCTTGGGGAACAAGCCAGCTACCATCCGCTTCTTCATCGTCACTGTCGATTACCACATTCCGGTTTCTCGGGCGCCTGGCTCTGGGCGTTTGTGGGCGCTCGTCTTCGTCCACCGCTACTGTCTCCTCGACGAGCTTCTTGACTTCGGCTTTCTTGTGCTTGGTTCTCTTCGTATTTGGTGTTTCGTGTTCCTTGAAGTAGACCAGGTCGTCATAGCATTCTCGGCAGGTGTCGTTGTCGCTTTGAACAACGTCGTTGGGCAATTCGCGCCCACAGATACCGCAGGTCTTTGTGACGATGCCCATGCCGCCGAACATATCAGCGAGCGAGTCAATATCTGCCGGTGTGTTCTTCTGTGACGCGTCTGTAGAGAGAGCGTCCTTATCCTTGTCGAGTTTTCCTTCGACAAGCTTCGGATGATTGCAAGCTTGCCTGAGACGAAGCAGCAGAACTAGAGCATTAGCATAGTTCACCTTTCCCTTCAACATCCTCTCAATGCTCTCATCGGCGCGGGCTTCCAGTCTGTCGTAGAAGCGGCGCTCAGCAGGCGAGAACGCTGTGGCCACCGTCACCACTTTGCGCTCAGTAACTTTGAATCCTGTGGCAGATTTTTCTCCCTCTTTGCTTGGCTTACCGCCGGGGTTGAGGGCGCCAGCTTCCTTGAGAATGTCCTTGGTTCGACGCTTCATGAAGCATCTCAAAAGGCTGTGAAGACGACGGATGGCAACATGGCCCTTTCCATTCTTCATAGGCTTCTCAATCTGCTCCTTCCACTCTTTTAAGTCGTCGTAGGGCTTGATGCGCAGGAATTTCACGAGGGACTGCAGCTCCTCTAGACTATTCTGCATCGGTGTTCCTGATAGGCACCACCGATATTCAGATCGTAGTGAGTAACAGGCCTTGGTCGACTTGGCATTTCTGTTTTTGATGGTGTGTGCCTCATCAAGAACTACACGCCACCAATGAAGACCAAAACAGCCAGCCTTGACGCCCTGATCGTCCTCGGAAGAGTGACCCCATTCAGAGACGAGCACCTGGTACGTTGTGATGACAACGTCGTATTGTGCAAGGTCTGTAAACCGCTTCGTCCGCTGGGGGCCATGGTGGACGCAGACTTTAAGGCGATGGGTCTTTGCGACCTTCTCTACGATCTCAGACTCCCATTGACGAATCAAGGCGAGTGGCGCCACCACCAATGTAGATTTTTCGATGAGCTCGAAATGCTTCTTCCACCCCTTTTCGCCCTTGGTGGGCTTCTGGTTACCTAGGATGAGAGCAATCGTTTGAAGAGTCTTGCCAAGACCCATATCATCAGCCAGGATGCCACCTTTGGGAACCTTGCCTCTTTTGACAGGTCCCAACTCGCGGCCTCTCATCCACTCCACCCCTTCGACTTGGTGGGGTAGAAGCTTCACGTTGAGACCCTCCACACTGCCGTCCTTGCCGGTATTCTCTGGCTCCTTGTCTTCGTCATCACCCTCCATGCCGCCCTCCAAGAGTGCCTTGAGGTCAGCTGAGGCTTTGGCAGGGTCGGTGTAGAACTCGGCATCCCCGAAGACCTCGGGAGGTCTGTAGGTGGCAGGATTTGCATCAGGACCGATGGAGCTGAAGAGGGTTCGAGGTTCCGGTTTGCGATCCTGGTAGAGAGGAACGGCTGGCACGGACACCTGCTGGGACCGATGATGCTCTGGCCGGGACTTCCTTTCATTGAAGATGCCGGCAGCTTTCTGCTTGAGAGAGGACATCATCTTGGTCGGGTGCCCAAATACGGACTGTGGAGATGAAGGATGAAATGGGTCGTGACGCTTGACGTCCGCAAAGAATGATTGAAGAGCATCGGAATGCAGTACAGAGTGGCCCTGTGGCTCTTTGGGTTGACTTTCGTTTGAGCTTAGTTGGTGGGATTTGAAGTCGTTTTGCGTGATTTCGACCACGTCCTCGTCGGAACTATCCGATCGCGGTGCAAACGCCGATTCTGGTGCGTTACGGCGGGCAGACATGTTGGGAGCCGCTGGTGGCGGCTTCGACTCCGGCGTCGTTGACATGCGCATGGAGCCGAACCTCTCCGCCAGGTCATTCGGGCCAAAAGACGACACATCCCGACTTTGGGGTCGCACAGAAGCCCGAGGGGCACTGTATTGACCCATAAGGGAAGCTTCCGACTTGGAGATGTCGCGGGGATTTGAGGAATATGAGTCCTCCTGACGATTCAGCGGGCGTGGCAGACCCTTGACAGGGCTTCGTTGATTCACCATGGTTGTAGAAGGTGTCTGGCTCCTAGCTTCGATGTTGACGTCGCTTGTCAGCCGTTACTTGGGTGACTACTTGGGCAAACGGTTCGGTTCTCTCAAAATGACCACGGGTCTGCTGTTTTGTTTGAACCACTATTAGACACACCGGCTCCCACGAGGATAAACTGCCTATTGAGGGGCAACACACTGTAGAATAAATGACTGTGGATTATACTAACGCTGTGTAGGTCTGCCGAGGGAGGCTGATGACAGTGTCAAGAATTCATCAATCGCGTCCCAGCAGCTCTTGTTAGTTCCCGATGCTAAGTCGCGTCCGGTCGCTGGTAGACGTGTAAAGGGGTGGGCAAGGCGTTGGTGTTCAGTTGCTGAAACACCTGCAAGTATCAATGACATAACAGCCGCAAATCCCCCGGGCAACCGGATCAGCCTCGGGCTGGCGTTGTGGCGCAAAAGTGCTTTGCCTCATCTTATCCATTGTGCCTGGGCACCTATACTTGTACACACAGTACATGTGTACAGTGTACAAGCCCTCGCCGGCCGGCACACTACCTACAAAGTAAGACCTATGGCGCACCAGTCTCTTGGGCACCTGTGGAAACGAGACACCGTACGGATATAGCAACCGCATCGTCCGCTCTCACCTCATCTGCAACAGGGAGCCTGTATCTTCACCATCTCCGTCAACGTAAACCAAACGACCATACTTTGCCCCTACACCTGGACTAATCGTTAACGGCCTCGACCTGCTTCTCCTGCGGTTTGAGATACCTACATCGCCATTACCTGGGCGAAGGACTCTCGAGTCATCCCCCAGCTTGTCTTCATGACCCAGACAATTTGAGAGAAGCATGGAAGTCACTGATCGACCATGGACGCCTTACTCGCCCGCCTTGGCGCTCAAGCCATGAATATGGCTATTCGTTCAGGTCTAGCATTGACATCGACCTATGCCGTATCTCAATGTTCACGGCTCATGAAAACTGTGGATGACAGGGATGTTCGCTCCGAGCTAAAGAGACTTCAAACAGTACTCGATAGCAAGATCAAGGTGAGCTTGCCAGGACAAGAACTTGCATGACCAACAACTGAAGAGGATTTTCTCAAGTCTAACATGTGATCTAGGTCGTCTCGCCTGCTATCGACCTCATTGAATTCAAGTAATCCCCTTCGCATCCTCGTGATGAGGCTCATCACGGCTGACAGGTATCTAGGTCCGGTAGAGGGAATGCATTCCTGGAATCAGCACTGCCACTAGCCAAAGGCCTTCACCAGGAGATGGCAGCTCTCGGGCGCAGAGTAGAGCAGGCAGCCCAGGCAGGAGAAGCCCCCAAAGGCCTTTTGGAAGTGAATCAACACGGAGAGCACCAGCTCGAGGAGCTGAAAGCCATCATCAGCGACATGAAGAGCCTCTTAGCCAGGATTGACAGGGATATACCCTTGCTGCACATGGCCATCACTGCGTCGGGGGAAAGCCTCAACTCGTCCATGTCCCCAAGCATATCGCCATCCAGATTGCTGCAGGCTGGCATGTTCCTCACTTTCGGCGACACTCAATATGCTGCCGACCCATTTCGGCCCGTTCAGATTGGCCCAGCTTTCACTTTGTCTCTCTACATGCTATTCGTCGGTCATGCAGCACAATATACAGGAACTGAGCACAAGCGACCTTCGCACCCCCCAGACACCCCTTGCACTCCCCAGAGAGAAGAACCACGCCAGTACGGCTTCAAGGAAGGTGACAGAAAGCCCCTTTGGCAAGAAGCTATTCACAAGGCCAGAGTTCGTCTCTGCAGGACTCCTATGGACTATGCGTTCGACTCTGAAAACGGTTTCCACTCGGCAACATCGACAAATCGCCATTCCAAAACAGATCGCATGTTTGGGTCCGGCCATCATCCGCTAGGGCAACACAATGGTTACGCCTATCATTTGGAAGTTGTCGAGGACTTGGACGATGGCCGGGTTCACGACGAAGTAGACGCTCAAACATCTCCCTACGATGACATTGACAGTGCGGGGATTCGCGAGTCCATTCCAATCCATCAAATTTCGAAAATCTTCTACGCCGACACCGGCCGGATACTCAATGTTGGCAACGACGGTGGCTTCGACAGCAACCCCGTGCTGCTGTTGAAGCGAGATATGTCGTCCAAGCCGCCATCGCATTTGGAGGAGGAAATAGTGGCTTGCACGAACGATGAAGTTTCAGATGCGGGATCAGTCACTGGCAGGGCTTTGGAAGAGGAAGAAGACCAAGAAGACATTGACCGACAGCTTCGCGAAGAAAGCGCGGCCCTGGATATGTTGAAAGAACTTCCGGGTCCAAAAGTTGGCGGACCTCGATTGCGGTTTCCTTGTCACTTAGACCCCGAGTGGATTGCTTTGGAGGTCTTTGAGGAAGACGATGTCGAGAGTAGCGAAACTGAAGATGATGACCTTGGGGAGCATATGCTCAACCTTCCAACGACACCGACCAGGGTATCGACATCACCATCGCCCGTCAACGACCTCAGGACAAGAGCTAGGCCTTCGCTGGACTCAAGACTCGTTGCGCAAATTCAGAGAATGTCTCTTCATTCGTCACCCTCTCCACTGGACGCCAAAAACCCTTCGCCATCTTTCAACCAGCACTTGACTGCCCATTCATCTGACAGCACGGATTCGTTCGTGCAAAGATCGCCCTTTGGCGCTGTCACTACTTCACTTTCTCTTCTGGAGATGCTCATACGGTTGACGAGCCTCCAAGAGTTTCAGCAAGCGTCGCATTTGACGATCCCTGACCACGTTCTGACTTTCTTTCTCGAAGAAACGTCGACAACGGGGCTTAAGGGGGAAGAACAATTGAGGGCCAGGACCGAGGCGAAACGGCGGGTTGGCTTTGATCCGTACACTGATACCCCATCTAGATGATGAGATTTTTCAAGACAATTGAGAGCTTAAGTCATCAACTATAGAGCCATATAAACATATGGACGTGTGTAGCATGTTGTGTGAATGTTCGTAGTGCGGTTGCTATGATCGTCTCGATCTCCCTAGATGCCCAAGAGGTGCCTTTGCACGCGGGTTACCCAAAAGTTGTCCCACTTTGGTATCAATTATCAATACTATCGTCTTTATTCATAGTCGCCGTCATTCGTTGCCTCGGCTGTTCCAATATTACCTAGATTAAGCGTTGTGGAAAGATAGTGTGCCATTTTCGTTGCAAGCTGAGAGCCTAAGTAGGTGCCAGTCAAGCCAGTGCACCTCTTGTGTAGGTAATTAATGGCTACGAGCAAGGACCGCCGTGTGTTGAACTTCCCACACTGTACAGGGGCCGTCGTGGCTTCATAGTGCACTGTACCTAGCCACACTACCTTACCACAGCAACGAGGGGCAGACACTTACGTGCCCCTCAATGGCCAGGCTCTGCCGTCGTACCCATGTACTTTTTACTGTGCGACGTCACCGAGCAAGGCGACGGTTCTGGCGGGGGCGCCCGAAAAAAAATCCAACGGAGGGCCAAAAAAATTGTAATGAGGACAGTAGATGAAAGCGCCCAACTGTTGCCTAAGTGTTCACAGTTATCACTAAAAAGGGCTAACCGCGAAAGCAACCCGCAAGGCAGCATTTGAACCTTGGTGAGTCACGAAAGCCTGGTCTCAGTCACTTGCTCCCTACTTGCCTAAATACCTAATCACCTTGCTTGCCCGAGCCGTTACTTCCCTCCCCCTCCAGCCCCTCTTTAACCCTCTCTCGCAGTGGTCGCATTTGTGATCTGCCCGCTCCCATTTTCAGCCTGACCGTGTCCCAGACCTGTCTTTCACCTTCAACGTCGCCGCACGCGATCAAACCATTCGATACGAATCTCAGCTCCTACCATCGCCCAGTTGTAGTCAGCCGATATGTCGAACCTCAACTCGTGGGAAGACGATCCTGCTGCCCAGGACGACAACAACCTGTCGCAACAGACCCAGCAGCAACTGAACATCAACCAGCACAACCCCCAGGCCGGCACTTTCCGTCCAGGAGCTTCTTCTTTCACCCCTGGAGCCCAATCCTTCCAGCCTGGACAGCAGTACGGCAATTACGCTCCTCAATACCAGCAGTATTACAATCAAGGCTACGGTGCTGGCTACCCTCAATATGGCGGCCAGCAAGCTTTTAACCAGTACGGTCAGGGCGGTTACGGTGGTGGCTTTCCTCAGCAGCAGGGCTATCAGCAACAATATGGCATGTTTGCGCAATGATTTTTGTCTCCTTTCTTCTAGATTTATGCGTGCTAACCTTCTCCAGGTCAGGGTTACCCTCAATACGCTCAGCAACAGCAGTCTCAGCAGCAGCAACAACAGACGACTCCGACCATCGCTAAGCGTCCCGCGAACCCCCCGGCTAACACAACTGCCTCCGCCTCGGATGCCCCCGCGCCGCAGCCCACAGTAAAGAAAGAGGGAGGCGCCAAGGTTCTAAGCATCGGTGGCGAGGCTCCTAAGCCCAAGGCCAAGGTTCTTTCCATCGGCGCGACCACTTCTGCCCCCGCGAAGGAGGAGAAGAAGGACGCCGCCCCTAAGGAGGAGGCCAAAAAGGAGGTTAACGCGGCCGCCGAAGCTGGGGCCAAGGCGACGGCAGCCAAGGCCATCGAGAAGACGGGCGCCTCGACTACAAAGTCTGGCAAGACCTCCCCGTCTCCCTCCTCGGGGCGCTCCAGCCCATCCGGTGGGGGCAACAAGGGAGTTGTTCGTGACGTCGACGCGGTCCAGAACGAGCAAACCGCCGACGTCGATGATGAAACCCTCAAGGAGATATACGGTAAAGAGCACGTCAACATCATATTCATCGGTCACGTCGACGCCGGAAAGTCAACACTCGGTGGTTCTATCTTGTATGCCACTGGAATGGTCGACGAGCGTACCATGGAAAAGTACAAGAAGGAGGCGAAAGATCTCGGTAACCCGACGTGGTACCTCTCCTGGGTGATGGACTTGACTAAGGAAGAGCGATCCAAGGGCAAGACGGTCGAGGTTGGCAGAGGTTTCTTCGAGACGGAGAAGCGACGATACAGTATCCTTGATGCTCCGGGTCACAAGACCTACGTGCCCAACATGATCGGTGGTGCTTCGCAGGCCGATGTCGGCATTCTTGTTATCTCAGCCCGCAAGGGTGAATACGAGACTGGCTTCGAGCGAGGCGGCCAGACGAGAGAGCACGCCATGCTGGCCAAAACCCAAGGTGTCAACAAGCTGATTGTCGCCATTAACAAGATGGACGACCCCACCGTCGAGTGGTCGGAGGAGCGCTACAAGGAGTGCACGACGAAGCTGTCCCAGTTCCTGAAGGGCACGGGGTACAACCTCAAGACGGACGTCTTCTTCCTTCCTGTCGCCGCACAGCAATCCATGAACATCAAGCACAGAATTCCCGAGGGTGTTGCGCCTTGGTGGGAGGGACCCTCGCTGCTCGAGTATTTGGACGACATGAAGGCTCTTGAGCGCAAGGTCAATGCGCCGTTCATGATGGCCGTAGCAGGCAAATACCGAGATTTGGGTACCATGGTCGAGGGCAAGATCGAGGCAGGTGTTATTAAGAAGGGCATGTCCCTTGTAATGATGCCAAACAAGCAGTCGGTGGACGTGGCCGCAGTCTACGGCGAGACCGAAGAGGAAGTACAGGTCGCTCAGTGTGGCGACCAGATCCGCATCCGCCTGAGGGGTATTGAAGAGGAGGATATTATGCCAGGATTCGTCCTGTGCTCGCCCAAGCGCCTGGTTCACAACGTCACGACATTCGAGGCCCAGATTAGAATCTTGGAGCTCAAGAGCATCCTGACGGCCGGCTTCAACTGTGTGCTGCATGTTCACGCCGCCATTGAGGAGGTAACATTTTCGGCGCTGTTGCACAAGCTCCAAAAGGGAACCAACAGGAAGAGCAAGCTGCCGCCCTCGCACGCCAAAAAGGGCGATAGCATCATTGCCCGTATGACTGTCATTGGCGGTGCGGGATCAGTGTGCATTGAGAAGTTCGAGGACTACCCTCAGATGGGTCGTTTCACGCTCAGAGACCAGGTGAGTTGCCATGCGTCCCCTTTCCCAATCCAAATCTATTAGACAACATGATACTTGAGCGATGCGCTGACGAGGAGACAGGGACAAACCATTGCGATCGGTAAAGTCACGAAGCTCATCACCGATGAAGCATCTTAAGTCCTCAGTGCATGAAGTGATACCAGAGGTCGCCTTCAACGACAGCAACCTGTGGCGTCGATTTCCTCTGCGGAGTAAGCGAAGCCGGTCAAAAGAAGTAGCGAACGATGACTGTCATGCCGTTACATGGACGACGGTACATGGTGTTGTGGACATTGGTTCGAAGCAGATGAGAAAAAGAGCAGAATCATGAAGATAGGTGCCAAAAATAAACACTCGTCTACCCACACGAGCCGACGATGGCTTCAAGTCGATGCCGAAAATCGTAAATCTGGCTTGACGGGATCCGAGGATGACAGCTCATAATTCTGAAACCTCCGTCAACACCCGATGATAAGGACGAATTTCGGGCACTGACCCACATGACGCCTGAACGATAACTCTCCGAGTATTCTTCGTGAACAAGACTCGCACTGCATGTTCCATGGCAGTATCTGGGGGAGGGGTGGATGTCACGGCCCCGGCAATCAATGAGTGGGGAAGCGAAGGCGATTGTTCTGGTGAAGGTACCGTAGCGAGACATGCGAGGAATGTACTGGCTAGTTACTTGGTAGGTAATTATGTAGGCAGGTAAGCGTTTGACAAAAAAAGGTGATACACAATACCACTATTAATGTACTATGTGGACGCTAACACTGAGTGTATCACTTTTTCTGTCACCCGCTGGGCAGGCTCACAAGTGACAGTGTCCACTGTGTTTTGCTTCCTCGAGAAAAGTATCTTCTGTAGGTATATCGCTATCCAGTCCAAGGGACGTCAGCAGTCTAATCGTACCGCATCGTGGGGCTTGCTGCCATGCATTGTTGCTTGGCCAGGTAGACTAGCCGACCAACTCCCCTCAGATCAGAAAAGTTGTGTTGCTGGCAAACAGAAGAAGAGATGATCGAAGCTTGTGTTTATTTCACACTTCTTTTACCAGTCGGTCACATGGTTTTGTAGAAGAAGTTTGTAGGTAATGGGACGACAAGGCTTGCGTTCCAAGGTGGCACGCAACCCACCACGCTCGCTTCAACTTCTTCGACGACGACGGCCGCGGTCTCTTCGGGGCTGTGGAATAACATTCAACCAGAGAACCTGTTGGAGCATGCAGCATCCGTACCGTATCCCACGTTGGTGGCCGTGGGTGGTGATTAGCGACAACATGCCCGCCCGGGCTGAGGCGGGCATCTTGATCGTCACATTCGCATCTGCACCAGCTCGCCCGGTCTCCTATCTCAACCGACCCCCTGCCAATCCGATACAAGACGTTTTGCAAGTCGGGCTTGCCCGGAGGATCTCGGAACAGAGACAGATCTCATGGGGCCGTGGGGTAAGTACGTGTGTGCTAGTATTGCGTAGCACGATTCTGGGACCTGGGTAAGGGTGGAGCGGGGCCAAGCGGCTCTCATGCAGCATCCGAACGTCATCTTTTTGCAGAGATTTGGGGCTCATCGACTCCAGTCCTTGGTTCACAGTTTCGTTTCCGTGAATGCCCGATGGGAAAGGGGAGAAGATGAAGCACAGCCGAAAGACGGATGGGCGCAGCAGCAAGGGGTGTGGCTTTAACAGAGGCCGCTCAACGAACAACAGCCATGGAGCGAACATGGTAATTAATCTGTGCATTACCAACGCCGCGAGTGGTGGACAGCAGCCGACGAAGCGGGGTGAAACTGGAGAAGGTCGTCGGTTCGCGGGCTTGTTCTCAGCTCTTCTTTACCAAAACACGTGCCGAGCAAGTGTAAAGCGCGGGCAACCCGTGAGCTTGATTGAAAGGGACATTGTAAGAAAGCGGTAGCCGCCGTGTCCGTTTTATGCGAAGAGTTCAGGGGACAGTCAAAGGCAGGACAAAGAGTTCCAAGCGACGAGGCCGAGGTCGATACCCGCCCCCGCTGTCGTGGTTAATAACAAAAACAAAGAGAAGGAGAAAAAGCTTGGCCTTCGCGGGGTTCAGAAGTGTGTCGTGACTGGCTGGGTGTGCCTTTCCAGCGCAAGCTACCTATAAACCCGCCGTCTACTAATTATATTTCGTACAAGTGCGAAGGTTCGGTCTGTTTGAGATGACTGACTCGAGATCCAGGCGAATACTTGACAGTCGGCGCCCTTTGTAATGTGTTTGACACGAGAGTCGTGACGCGCCAGCAGATGAACATGTGAAGTGCTCTGTACCAGGATTCGAATAACTTTCCTGTTTTCCGGCAACACGATATCTAACTCCCACGATATGGGTAGTGTCGGTTCTTTTTGCATGGAAGTCAGTCATCTTCGGACTGTGCGTGTGCGTGCTTGTCACGAGAAGCTAGATGACACATTTCCGCTTGCTCGCCAGCGTCGTGTATCGGAGGCCGCCCGAGATTCCCTCGGCTCTGATTACGTACTTGGAGGGCATGGCGACAAGACGGGACTAGCTCGCCACCGGCCCCTGAAGACATCTTGATGAAGAGGAACAGAATCTGCGCTGGGCTGGCATGGAAAGGAAAGGACTGCAGATTACTTTGCCTCTGCCAGGCTTACCAGAATAGGGTGTTCTGAAGTCCAGTGCATGGTACGGCTGATTATGGGGCTACCTACGTAGTAGGGACCTTACTATGTAAGCAGTCAGTACATGCGGTAGGTGGTAATTATGTACCTACATGCAATAGAATCTGCCACGGAGAGTGGGGTACGTCTACAACAGGAAGGGAGGTTTTCGGAACCTACAAGTAAGGTACTTATTCCGTACTCATTCATGAGAAACCATAGCGTAGGGTGGTGAATTGACAACCTCGTATGACTTTTGCCGAGTACCGCAAAGGGTTTTCGGTTCCTGTTTTGTAGGTAAAGCTCCATGTCCATTGGATACCTAGGCATACGTTCGCTGCCTACCTACCTGTTTTCGACTCACATACGCTGTACAATTCCTTGTATTTAACTCGTTCTGCACATCTACGCTTCTTACAAGTACGCAGTAGTTGTTTGTGTAGTTCTGCGGTAGGTGCTGCGTACCTTACTGTGGTCGTTCCGGCCCCGCGATATCAGCACCCGAGAAAACGCGAAAAAGAACAGGGTTATCTTGGGAACGATGAGGCAACCCAGCCTGGAAGCCCACCCGCACCTCAAATCTGCCCTACACACTTGGTAGTAGTACGTCCTTGCCGTGCAGTCCCTCCCTACTTGCTATCAAGTATAGTAGATTTGCATCAACACCCTTCCACCCGCACACCCGCACACCCGCACACCCCTCCCCCCTCAACCCCTCACCCCTCCTTTCCTCCAACTTGGTGCCCCCCGCCCCGGTTTCTCCCCTGCTGTTCCACTTTCCCGAACTCGACAATGGGTTGGGTCTCCGAGATGTCTTCGTGCAGCTCGCAGCGATGGCAGTTCAGCCAGTGACGTTACTGCTCTCGCCCCCGCGACTCCACACACCGCGCCCGTTCTTATAAGTGGAGGTCCCCGTTCTGGCCTTTCATCCTCGGTTCCGGAGACAGCAAGCCACGAAGCAGCCTTGTCTCTTGACTCCTCCAAGTGGATACGACTCTTTCTCGATCCCTGAAAGCGGAAGAGAACACAAGCCTCCAAGCCCTTTCCAAGCCTTCAACACCCGATCTCTTTGATCCGTCAGAATCTTTTATAACCATGAAGGATCCCATCCAGAGAACCGCTTCTCCCTACACCGATCCTGCAGTCAAAGGCCCAAAGTCACAGATTCTCGCAGCTGGAAACCAGGCAGATTTACGCAAAAGTTTGTCTCCCCTCTTCCTCTACCTCTTCTCGTCGGTCCAAAGCGCAGTCTACTCGGCGTTCGTATCTTCCGCCTGTTCGGCACAATCTCGACCAGAAATCGCCAAAGACAAAGTAATGGCAGGCTAACATGGCGAACCAACTAGTGATTGCTAGTAACGTTAACAAAACCCCTCTCCACCCCGGTGGTGTTGCGTAAGTGCTGAGATCTTGATATCCAGACTGACGGCATACATGCTGGCAACGACCAAGAACATCCGCTAACAGATACGCCATAGTCCTCACCTCGAGCACACTGAACTCGGTACGATCTGTCCACCTTTTTCCTCGAGCCGAAACCATTACCTATGACAATGGCCAGCAACCTGTTCGGAACAATTTCTAACAGTCACGACAGAGGAGGAGCTACACGAGACTGCCCACATCGACTACGACCGTGTCGCCATTGTAAGCGAAGATCTTCGGCAAGCATTTTAAGACACGTAGAAACTGATTCGTCTCTGCAGATCCCCAACCCTTCCGTACCTGCTCTGTATGAGGATGCTTTGGTAAGAAAAAAAATGGCAAGATGATGGTGGCGTTCCAAGCTGACGCAGCTGTAGGTGTACGAGACAGGTTCGGCTATCACATCAAGCGGTGCTCTGACCGCCTACTCTGGAAAGAAGACGGGACGCTCCCCGCTTGACAAGCGCATTGTCGAGGAGGATGGCTCCAAGAACGACATTTGGTAAGCTTCCTAGCGCCCGAGCTGGCACGCAAGTTTGCTCGGTTCCTTCCTGATGACAATCGAATTCGTAACCATTTGCTAACTTTGCATTTCTTAGGTGGGGACCCGTCAACAAGCCCATGTCTACCGATGTAAGAGAAACTCCGATTGAGTCATGGTTGCATTTATTCAAGATTCCCGAGTTGCGCTTGCTTCCGGTTTCCTTTGTCCGCCCTTTACTCGGACCAGTCCAGCCCCGGTTCAGCCCAGCGGATTGCATTGCATTCCAGAGGCCCAGAGAGACACGCATGCGCCTCGCAGCGTGCACACAGGCACTCACGCGGCTTGCACAAAAAAGCGCACACCTTACCTACACGGACGATTGATTTTGGTGGCGATGCTCGCGGCGCTGTCGTTATGGTGTGCGCTTTTTTGTGCAAACCGCGTGGCACTGAAACCCGCATGCACCCTTTTGTCACACGACCATCCGCCGACCATGGCCATCAAAGCATTCCGATCGTATGTTCCAGGTCCATCCAACCTGGAGTCAGCACCCGCAGCGTCGAAGGCTTTGGTGGTCGGTGGATACGTCATGTTTCAGATCGGCGGTCTTGGTTTCCTCCTGCCGTTCGTGTTCCACCTCCCTTAGCCCGCTCCTGCCCAGGTATCCATCGTCCTGTCTAGTCCGCACACGAGGCGGCATAGGCTGCATTGAGATGCTTTCATCCAATGTCTAATGCCGAGTCGGGGGCTTTGATGGCACAAGTCGTTAACTCGTGTCGTCATAAGCTGCATGCCCCACTTGTCCCTTTGCCCCGAGTCAGCTCAGGGGTGGGGACAATTGGCGGTCCCGCACTCGTTGGACGTATGCCGCGCTAAATATCGGCCCCTGTCTGCAACCCCGCATGGAGCTGGGCTGGCTTGTTCCACCCTCTCCTAACTCTCCCGGTCCTGGGATCGTCTTTCTCACCTCACCCCGGTCATTCTCGATCAGTTCCAGCAGAGCAAACAGGTGCTGACATGTGACGAACAACAGGTCTGGAAAATCAACCGTGAGCGTGCTATCGACTACCTGAACACCAGGAATCGTATCTACGTCGTTGACGGTTATGCTGGCTGGGACGAGAAGTACCGCATTCGTGTCCGTGTCATCTGCGCCCGCGCCTACCATGCGTTGTTCATGAGAAATATGCTCATCCGCCCTCCTCGTGAGGAGCTCGAGCACTTCCATCCCGACTACACCATCTACAATGCCGGTTCTTTCCCCGCCAACAGGTACACTGAGGGTATGACCTCTGGTACGTCCGTCGCCATCAACTTCGCCGAGAAGGAGATGGTCATTCTCGGCACCGAGTATGCTGGAGAGATGAAGAAGGGAGTGTTTACGGTGCTCTTCTATGAGATGCCCATCAAGCACAACGTCTTGACCCTTCACTCTTCCGCCAATGAGGGCAAGAATGGCGACGTCACCCTTTTCTTCGGTTTGTCCGGCACTGGCAAGACTACCCTCTCTGCCGACCCTCAGCGCGCCTTGATTGGTGACGACGAGCACTGCTGGAGCGACCGTGGCGTCTTCAACATCGAGGGCGGCTGCTATGCCAAGACCATTGGTCTGTCTGCCGAGAAGGAGCCAGATATCTTTGGCGCTATCCGCTTCGGTTCTGTCTTGGAGAATGTCGTTTTTGACCCCGAGACGCGTGTCGTCGACTACGACGACTCTACCCTCACCGAGAACACCCGTTGCGCCTACCCTATTGAGTACATCAACAACGCCAAGATTCCCTGCAAGTCCGACTCGCACCCCTCGAACATTGTCCTCCTCACCTGCGACGCTCGCGGCGTTCTGCCTCCGATCTCCAAGCTCAACAGCGCCCAGACCATGTTCCACTTCATCTCGGGATACACTTCCAAGATGGCTGGTACTGAGGATGGTGTCACCGAACCCCAGGCCACGTTCTCCTCCTGCTTCGCCCAGCCCTTCCTGGCTCTGCACCCCATGCGCTACGCCAAGATGCTTGCGGACAAAATCGAACATCACAACGCCAACGCGTGGCTCCTCAACACCGGTTGGGTTGGTGCTGGTGCTGCTCAGGGAGGCAAGCGCTGCCCCCTCAAGTACACCCGTGCTATCTTGGACGCCATCCACTCTGGCGAGCTCGCCAATGTAGAGTACGAGAACTATGAGACTTTCAACCTTCAAGTCCCCAAGACCTGCCCCGGCGTTCCCTCAGAGTTGCTCAACCCTAAGGCTGCCTGGACTGCAGGAGGTGACAGCTTCCAGGCCGAGGTCAAGAAGCTTGGCGCGCTCTTCAACGAAAACTTCAAAAAGTACGCGAGCGAGGCGACGGAAGATGTCGTCAAGGCCGGTCCCATTGTCTAATCGCATCGTCGCATGCCTGGTTTAGCGTTTGCATTCTGAAGGTCCACTCTTATGTGGAGGATTATGACGATTTATTCCTTTTAACTTGGGTATGGGGAAACAAGAGTGTCGATCACGATACATCGACCATCATATGCTGCCACGCCATCGGCCTCGCAGTTTGGAGCCGTTTGTTCTGTTTTAAAATAGGAGTCTTTGTCTTATCTTGGGGCTTCATTCGATAGACTGAGAATGGAAGTAACGTTGAAGCATATTACACTATTTGACGCTCTCGCACCATTGAGCCCGGATGATAGCGGCGTGCTTTGCTGTCAGGAATAAGCCATGCTACTGCCATGCCCGTTAGAAGTAACGGGATTTAATCCTTCAAGGGGGGCGGCTCGTTGTACCATAATTACCCCACACGACGAGATCACTAGGCTGGAATTGTCACCCTATGGCTGAGACTGGTTGGACTGCCTACCCCGAGGCCATGAATCTATTGCGAATGACACCAGGTAGTCCGTCCCTCATCGGAAGCGTAAGACTGCTTTTGCTGACCCTCTTAGAATCGTCGACGCGTGCAATGTCGAAGAGGCCGACAACAGTCGCAATTACCTGAACAGCAATAGTCTCGGCCATCTTTTTGCCCAAGCACGTCCTAGGCCCCCCATTGAAGACGGGAAACTCGGAAGCGCCTTTGTTCAGAAGTTTGCCGTCCACCAACCACCTCTCCGGCCGGAATTCATCTGCGTCCGAGCCCCATGATATTCGGGAACGATTCATTGCCCACGTACACCAGACTATAACGGAATCCTCGGGCAGAAAGGTCCCATCTGGCAGCGTTGTTGGTCTGATGGCCTGCTTGATCTCAAATGGTATGGGCGGAAAGATGCGCAGAGCTTCGCAAAAGACAGCCGAAGTGTATGGCATCGATGTCGGGCTGCACCTTGTGGAAACGGTTTCCACGAAGCCAAGTTCGCTGCCCGCCGTGACGCCGTCAACCTCCTCTCGAAGCTTGCGCCAAACGCCGGGCTGGTTCATGAGGAGATAAAGCGTCCACGTTAGAGCTTGCGCCGTCGTGTCTCTGCCGGCCGAGAGATAGTTCAGTGCGGCGTCCGCAACCAGTTGTTGGTCTCCTATGGAGTCGAGAAGCGACTGGATCAGAGTCCCAGAGATCCGGTCAAGCCTGTCGTCCGCTTCCCCCATTGTGGTGACATCCGGCTTTCTCCCTCCGGCTTCCCTATCGGTCACCGCCCTTGATACGATTTCCTGGCCGAACGACTTGACGGTGGAAATGGACTTGCGCAACCGGGAGCCGGTAAAAAGCTCGCTGACGAACCACATGGGATTCTGAAAACGTTCGGCTGTTGCGCCTGATGCGTAGTCGAATGCCATACTGAAAGGGTCGTCGGCATGCATTTCCATCTAAGCCATTCAGTCAGCAGAGCGTGCCAGGAGAGCTGCCAGCAGAATCACATGTGGGACGAACGCACGTTGTAAGCCATTTTGCCCATCAATTCGGTCGTTATCTCGTGAAAGACGGCTTGGAGATCTACAACGGCGCCGGCTGCGGCTTGCGACTTGAAGAATTCCACACTTTGTAGCAGATACTGGGGCAGCGCCACTTCGGTCAAGACTCGCATGTTGGAGGCACTCAAGAAGTTGAGCCCAGCTTTGCGCTGGAGTCTCCAAAGGTCGCCGTCGACGTTGATGATGCCGTTGCCTTTGGGAGAGTCAGATGCAGCCTAGGATCAAACATGGAATGCGGAACTGACCAAAAAGATCTCTTGAGCGATCCTTGAAAAAGTCACCCTTTCCGAATATGCCCTCATTCTTGAAGACATAGTCGAGATTCTTGGGATCATTGATGATGACGCCTGGGGGCAGGCTCGGGACGGATATCTGCAACGTCTCATACCCGTATAGCTGTTCACACTTGGTGAACCAGTCGAATAGTTTCTGACGGTCCCCCAGAAAAATTACGCCATTCCCAACTAGGGGCAAGGTGTTGGGCGGACGCCTGTTGTTCGGACTTAGCGAGCGCCTACTCGTCTGATCTTCTCAGGCCTGGCTCGGGGAGTTACCTTAAAGGTGTGCCGTTTCTCCTCAATTTCGTCTGGCCTAAGATGGCATACAATAACACGATAGTGACGACTCCCAGGAGGAGTGTAGAGTAGTTGACGAGCCCCATGTTGTCTTCGCCCAACTGCTGGCTTACATTCAGCTGCAAGTTTAGTGATTATGTTGGCTAGATGATGCTGGGCTATGGCGCATAAGGTTGCTCAGAAAAAGCAGTGAGGGTAGGGTTTTTGAACAAGTATGGGCTTTTCGCACTTGTTCGAAAATTATGTTGCGGAGGATCGAGCGGTATGAACCCAGGTTGCCTACTGCGCCTCATCTGGAGACTGACTACGGTGACCTTGGATAGGTAGGTAATTGGTATGCATGTATGTACCTTGCCTGATGGAAGGTTCCCCGCCAAAACTTCCCAGTACTGTTGAGGTGCGTCTAGCGTGCTTATACGGATACCTACCTACACTCCAGTCCTGTTAGCCACCTTCGCGAAAGCCCGCAGGGGTATTGGTGTAGCGTCAGAGGCTCGTAATCCATACATAACCGACGAGACCTGCCTCACGTTTGGTACTCAAGACCCTTGCGTCGATACAACCTGGAAGCAAAGGATACGTATCCGTACAGTTCGGGCTATCTGTATGTTAGGTAATACCTTACCGCCAAATTATCATCAACGCGTCGAGCGTGACCTAAAAACTCATTGAATACTGGCTGGGTATTCTGAGTCAATTCGGAGATGAGGGTCGGCCCCCAGGCTGAAAATACCGAAGACTAGAAATGCGTCTTCTGAGAGACTTCTTCTGTAGAGTTGTGGTGCAAAGTCATTGTCCGCTTGATAGATCAAGACCGGCGCAATGGCTCCCACCGGCCTCCCATCGTCCCGTTGGAGCTTCGGCACGATAGACAGGGGACCCCCAGCACCTTCCAACTCCCGTTCTTCTGTCCAGCACACCATCCAGTCTCATGCACCATCAAGGAATGAAAGCTTCGCCTGAAGTATAAAGAACTCGGGTGCTTCACATGCTATAATTCTTACCGAAACTCTCAAATCATATTAAATCCCGTCGCTGTCTGGAGTATCACAGCATTCGGTTCTTGCTGGCGCCACAGCCACTGATCGCGAACCGACGTCATTGCGATGACTCCTCTGCTCCCACGCTTTCACCTGTTCGAAATCGACGACCAGCCATGGTACGATTAGAGGGCTTGTCTTGCGAAGCATTCAACTGACGCGTCATCAGGTTCCCTCCCTTCCTCCGCGCCCACGTTCAAGAAGCTCTTCACGCAACATGGGTCAACAAAGTCCCCATCATACAGATCTCTTCACCTGCGAACCTCGCCGCGAAGGTTCTCCAGCGGACCCTCGGTCATCGGCTCGGCTCCTACACGTTCATCGACTTCTGCGCCGGCTCCGGTGGCCCGACTCCGGCTATTGAACGTGCCGTTAACCGCCACCTTACCGCCCAGAAGCTGCCCAACGTCGATTTTGTGCTAACGGACCTTTGGCCGAACCCTGAGAGCTGGGCGCGCGCAGCCGCCAAGAGTGAACACATCGGCTACGAACCGCGAAGTGTCAATGCCGCGGACGCGCCACGCGACCTTCTTGCCGGGTATCGTGGCAAGGACAAGAAGATATTTCGTCTCTTCAACCTCGCTTTTCACCACTTTGACGATTCTCTCGCCCAGGACATCCTCAAGAACACACTCGAGACGTCTGATGGATTTGCAATTTTCGAGCTGCAGGGTCGCGACTTGTTCTCTTTTCTCATGCCGACGGTGCTGGGCATTGGCGTGTTGCTTCTCACGCCTCTCCACGCTTGGAGACTCCGTTCCCTGTCGGCCCTGATTTTCACCTACCTGATACCTATCCTTCCCTTCGTCTTGGTTTTTGACGGCTACATTTCGGCTTTGAGAACCAGGACGCCCGACGAGGTCGAGGCTCTGATGAGAACGTGCGGTGCACCGATGGATGGCTGGGAAATCAAGAGCGGCCGTGACCTGCACATGCCCCCCTTTGGAAACATGAACTGGATTGTGGCAGAGAAGGTCTCGTCCAGAGATTGGGGAGGGGGAGCGTGAGGCTCGCAGCCTTCGATTGGGGTCAAAGGCACAAGCGGCAGACGAAAGATGAGAGCAGCAGTCGATTAGGTATGTTTTATAGCCGCAAATGATACTGAAGGAGACTTGCGATTATAAGTTGAGTGGAGCAAAAGCGAAAAAAACAAAAAGCGAGGCTTAATTACACAGTAACTAGCACGACTCCGTTTCGATCGGAGGACCTCTGAGTTATGAGCCCAGCGCTCTACCCCTGAGCTACCGTGCTGGGCAACTTGTTGAGGTGGGTACGGTGCCAGTGATCAGCAACACTATGTACACGCAACTCGAAGTGCAAGGTTGGTAGCCATTGCTGGGATTTCTCCGGCCACATCCATAGCAATGGAACCTGGGGGACTGGAATCCTACTTCAATCCTACCTTCACACTTGGCATCTAAAAACTTCCGGCCGGGTTGACTAACTCTGCGAACATGTCCCTACCGCCCCGAAGACTGTCTCTGAAGATCTGGCAACGCTGTAGCACGGAGCGAATGGTAAAGGTGCAGGAAATTGTCGTGAATCCTAGCACTAGTCAACTATCTGAACCACCAGTTCACTGACGCGTTTAGGCGTCCATCATGATTCGCGCTTCTCACACTATGCCACCACCCACTCGGTATGAAAAGCGCATCGCCAGGGCCGACTCGTGCTTCGATGATATCCGCGGGCGCCTCCATGCCCCAGACCGCTGTGTTCAAGACAGCCCTCTCCTTGCCTTCCATCATCTCGTAAGATCTGATGCGACTGTTTCCGGACTGGCGGATCTGCATCTGCACTCGCTTGTACAGGCGGTCTCCTGAAGATGGCGGCAGTAGCCTTACGACTTTATCGCTGGCAAGCTGGCAGAACAAATTCGGGTTCGGATCCCGGTGTAACGGAGTGTATGTAGGCTCGAGCCCGAGCCATATGCTCGAGTTGTAGACGTCGCCCTTGCCGACGTCCGTCACGATGCGCGGGGCGGGCAAGTCCTGCCGCAAGTCGGGCGGCAAGTCGGGAAGCTGAGCTTGGGCTATGTAGAGCTGCTTCACCTTGCTCTCATGCGTACCGTTGTACTCACTTGCCTTGAGGAGCAGGAGTAAGGGGGCGCTGAATGTGGAGAACTTTGGTGCCGAAGCATCTGGATGAGATGCGGCGTGGACAATGCCTGCGAGGACTGCACCGAGTGGATCGGGGTCTGAGGCGAGCCAGGTCAGGAAGCGGCTCATCGAGTCCACCAGCAGGCCAGTGTCTTCGGAAAGTTGTGGATTCATGAGTTCGTAGGGAAACATGTGATGCGCAAAGCGGTGCAAGTAGGGCGTGGCGGTAAACGACAACGCCTGTCCAGTCTGCGTGGCAATGTCGGCCTCACTCTGCTTGAACCACTTTGACGTAGCTGGCATATTGTTGGAAGTGGATGATGCAGCAGAACATCTCAGCAGGAGTGGCAATCCCTTTTGAAAGTAGAAATTTCTGAAGGCCTCGATGTCGACCGATTCATAAGAGGCCTCTAAAGTCTCTACATCTCTGACGGCAGAGAATCTTCGAATTGTGCCATTGGACCGTGCTTGACACGGTCCAAGCCGTTGCAACGACAATAGACGCCGAATGTTCATAACAAGAATCTTGACTAGGGGAAACAATGCTGCAAGGAACCATGGAAGCACAGCTAGGGTTCAGAGGTGGAAAGACAACATTTCTCTCCTGTCATCGGGCCATTGGTGAGCCAGGTTGTGAGATATCCCCATGGCACAAGTTTGCGTTCTCGGTGGACTTCGGTGAGACAGAAGGTGTGAGCGCCGGGTCGGAAGAGGCGGATCAAAAGTCAGGCCGCTTACCGAGGCCTGCTGGGCTGACTAAGATACCAGAGGTGCCCCATTACAGCACGGGCCTCAAGACCCTGTGGACTTTACCTAAGGCACTCTGAGCGGGCCACGGCTGAGGTGTGCGTACCTTACCTCGTCGCCGTTGGTGAGGCACCCACCAAGTTCAGTTCAGCAAAAGCTGAGAGGCTACCCAAAATCCAACCTCGTCACCCGAGGTCGCCAAACAAAGTACCTTTCGACCCAACTCTTGTCTGCGCGCCTATCACCAATCTCGTGCGACTCGATACTCGATACCCGTCACGTTTCTGCTATTGCCTAACCCCCCCTCTGCTCTTTTGCGCTCGACATGCGCCGCGCCTACGTCTAGTCTAACCCTCTCCTCTACTCATACGCCCACCGACGGCTACCCCGCCGTCTTTGCGCGCCCCCTGCCTGGGACAGCGTTCGCACAGTGCTGCCCAGTCCAATCCCGTCCGGACATTGCCCTCTCGAGTTCGTCTGCTGGATAACGCGCGTTCCCGCCTTGCGCGAACATCACTTCTGCTTCTTATCAGACAACCCGTCAATACCACCACCTTGGATTACCTCGACGAGATGTCCTCCTCTTCGGGGACGCCAGAGTCTTGGATATCTTCCTTCTGCGCTTTACTTGGCCATGAGTACTTCGCCGAAGTCTCGGAGGAGTTTATCGAGGATGATTTCAACCTCACTGGTCTGCAAAACCAGGTTGCCATGTACAAGGAAGCTCTCGAGGTACGGAAAAAAAACAATCAATCATTGCTTCGACGCCTGTCTGCTGCTTGTTTGCTAAGAGCATCAACGCTAACCGTTTCGTCACAGATGATTCTCGATGTAGAACCTGAGGATGATGAAGACGAGGAGGAAGAGGAAGACGACGATGACGAAGAAAACGAGTCGGGAGACCAGGATCGCCTCGGCCCGAGACACGATCGGAGACAACACAGCCGTATGGCTAGCGACCTGAGCGTCATTGAATCCTCGTCCGAGATGCTGTACGGCCTCATCCACCAACGCTTCATCTGCTCCCGCGCAGGCATTCAGCAAATGAGCGAGAAGTACGAGTTGGGCCACTTTGGAACCTGCCCCCGCACCAACTGCGATCAAGCGAGGACGCTCCCCGTCGGCTTGTCTGACATACCAGGAGAGGACACGGTGAAGCTATTCTGTCCTTCCTGTCTCGACGTCTATGTCCCACCCAACAGCCGCTTCCAAACCGTGGATGGCGCCTTTTTCGGTCGCACGTTTGGCGCACTCTTCCTGCTCACTTTTCCCGAGTACGATTTGACAAAGCGTGGCGCCGAGCTGCTCAGCAGTGGTGGTGGACGTATCAGTGACGAGAATGCTGAGATGACCAATGGCGTATACACCAAGAACATCGGTCCGGGTCTCGGGGCGGGCCGCATATACGAGCCCCGAATTTACGGTTTCCGAGTATCTGAGATTGCAAAGTCAGGCCCTCGAATGCAGTGGCTGAGGAACAAGCCGGACGATATGACGGAACTCGACGAGGCGCGCAACTATGCCGAGGAACACCCCGACTCGGATGAGGAGGATGAGAGTATGAATGGCAATGGCCGCCCTGCTCCGAGGCGTCGCGCACCTCGCGCTAACGCTCGCCTCCGCCAGCAAAGGCAAGCACACAACGGAAGCCCCATGAATATCGAGGCGAACGGTGCTGAGTCTGAGCTCTGAATGATGATTTTGGGCGATGGGATCTTTCAGGGTAGCCATTGGCTGCCTGTGCGGTGCGTGGCTTGGCTCTTGACAGTGGTCGAGAGCATCATCGCATTGGATTGGCAAATCCATCGAGAAGAAGGCGGAGTTCGAGGAGCAAATATTCAAGAAGGATGATGCCCTGCATAAGGTAGACGGCGTTTTTATGGAGGCAGCCACCCTTCCTCTCAAAACAGAGGGACGGACGGTACTTGCTGAGGAGAGTGCATAACAGGGAGTAAGATTTGATTATGCTGTCGACGACCTTGAGATTCGGCTCTCTCCCTGGGCCAAAACGCCTGCTGTACAGGCTTAATGCGACTGTTGCTGCATTTCCGTGGCCTCGGGAGAGAGAATATAGAAGACTGCATGTAGCTCGCCAGTCCATTCAAAGGCCATGGCTCCTCTCGCCTCTTGTACTTTGCCCCGTGGTATGTGCCAGCTGCGTAGTTGCAAGGCGACCTCGTTTGGCCAGATTTCACACCAAGCAACAGCAGTATAGGCGAAAGTGTACGATGTGCCACATCCAACTCACATGGCTAATCGAACTGAGCTCTCCAGCAGCATCCCCAACTAACATCATTGTAAAGTACAGCCCTCTTCTTCCAGCCACAAAGTCGAGTCGAGTCCTAATTATGGTCTTCGGCCTGGATGCCTCAAAGTATTCCGTTTTTCCACATCTCGGGATTTAGTGACACAGAACTAATATACTACTTGGGACTAAAACCATGGGATTCCCCCATAGTTAGGTCATCATACATGTAAATCCAAAGTATGGTAACATCTCCACCCCTGTACTTCGTAGCCATACATAAGATAGCAACGTCCACTGTCTGGGTAATAATCTACCATACCAAAAGGGATCGGTACTCTACCTGCAGCTGCAATTTATCCGGCGATGTCACCTTCTAAGCATGAGGAAGTGCGGGGTGTACTGAAGCCGCGTCCGGGATAAATTTAGCCTGTGCTGTGGTGCTGGTATAAGTCGTCAGCGTTTACTACTCACCAACATTCTGAGAGACGGGAGATGGAGATTTCCCGAAGCACTCTTTCGAACACAGTCACAATGTTGCTTCGACTACTTTTGGTGTTGGTCTTGCTATCGTCGGTTCACTACCTTGCTCCAGGAGTGGTATGCGAGCAGGTCAATTCGACCTTCAACAACCCAATCCTACCCGGTTTTCACCCTGATCCTAGTTGCATATTTCTTCAGGAATGGAACAACACGTTCTTCTGTGCCTCATCAAGCTTCAACGTCTTTCCAGGAATCCCAATCCATGCCAGCAAAGATTTGAAGAACTGGAAGCTTATAGGTAAGGCTTCGTATCTCAAACTTTTCGTACGGTCTGGGCTGAAGCGAGGCAGGACATGTTTTGAGTCGCCAAGAGCAGCTTCCCCGGCTTGCTGAGACGAATCGATCGACGAGGTACTTGAAGCCTTGCCAAATCAGCCTGGTTTCTGACTCTTCACAGCGGCATCTGGGCACCGACCTTGCGGTATCATGATGAAACCTTCTGGCTCGTGACAACCGTTGTAGACGATGACAGGCCACCGGATGACGCATCGAGATGGGACAACGCAGGGCATTTCCCACATTATTGAAGGTCTAAGCCACTGACCAAGACCCAGATCATATTTCATGCGAGAAATCCGTTCGATTCTCATTCGTGGTCCAAGGCCATCCACTTCCGATTTGAGGGATACGACACAGAGCCGTTTTGGGACGACGACGGAAAGAGTTATATCACCGGAGCACATGCTTGGAAAGTCGGGTGAATAACCCCCCCTCCCTTTCTCTCAGAAAAGAAAATATTCAGCCAGGATTATTCTGGCGTATCTGACAGTGTTTCTCTCAGTCCTCGGATAGAACAGACCGAAGTAGATCTCCGGACTGGGGAAGTGAAGGGCTGGAAGACTATCTGGAAGGGAACCGGAGGCACGGTTCGAATACCCGCCAAACGAGTAGCCATAACCAACCAGCTGATTCTGTACCAGGCACCAGAGGGACCTCATATATATCGCAAAGACGGCTACTACTATCTTCTGGCCGCGGAAGGCACGTTTCCTCGTCTGTATACTGAAAGGTAACCTTGCTCCTGACATTTGTTGTAGGTGGAACTGGCCTCGATCACATGGTCAAGATAGCGCGCTCGAAAAACCTTGACGGTCCTTTCGAGTCGAATCCTGGGAACCCCATCCTAAGCAATGCCAACACGACCAACTACTGTGAGTGTTGGGCCCGGTCCCTCGGCTTCAGAAGAACGGCTGATATGTTGCACTTCAGACAGTGGGACACGCCGACCTGTTCCAAGATGCATCCAAGAAATGGTAAGCCAGGCTAGAAGTGTAATTTCTTGGCCGTTGTGTTGACGTTTGGGAGGTGGGGAGTTGCGCTCTCCACAAGGGCAGGTGCTACATATCTCAACTTTCCCATGGTCCGCGAGACGGTCTTGACCTCTGTGACCTGGGACGAAGGAGACTGGCCGCGCATGACACAAATAAGCGGCAAGATGAGCGGCTGGGAGATGCCTCGGGCTAACTTTGACGTGAATGGTCCCGGGTCTGTACGCTGTCGCCCGCGTTGACATGTAGCCATCACTGACGAGGATTCCAGCCCCTGGATCTCTAACGGCGAAGTGGAAGGAGACGACATTGACTTCGCGCCCAGTACAAAACTACCGTCTCACTTTGCATACTGGCGTTACCCCATCGAAACCTCGTACACGATTTCGCCCCCCGAGCACCATCATAGTCTCCGGTTGACACCTTCGACGCTGAATTTGACTGGGCTGAACGGCAACTATGCTGGCCCTACGGGGCAGACGTTCGTGGGAAGACGGCAACAAGACACACTCTTTACTTACAGTGTGACCGTTGATTTTGCACCGACCATTGAGGAGGAGGAGGCAGGCGTGTCGGCATTTCTCACCCAGAACCATCACTTTGATCTAGGGGTGGTTCTGTTGCCGGCAATGGCCGGGACACAGGCTGTACCCGGATACAGCCTGACGGGTGGGAGTTCGGACGAGCTCAGGCGCCATATTGGATTCAGAGGAATCTCTTATGTGTCAGTTCCAGACGATATCATTGCAGCGGTACCGGAAGAGTGGGAAGGCAAACCGTTGAGTTTGCAAATCAAGGCCACGAACATGACCCACTATGCGTTCTCGGCCGGACCTGCTGGTGCGGCATCTCAAATGAGGACAATTGTCTCTGCCTCTAACGATGCACTTAGCTGGGGATTCACAGGTAAGCAAGAGAGGCTGCATCAGAAGACCTGTTGCTGATTCTCTTGTTTTGCGACAGGGGTTCTCCTCGGCGTCTACAGTACAAGCAATGGCGGATCTGGATCAACCCCCGCATATATATCGGACTGGAAGTATGTACCGCAGGGTCAGTATAGAGATTAATGGATGGCCGCTGAGTTTCCACTGCATTCGAAGCTCGAGGGAGTTGATGATGGCGTTTAGCATAGTCGGTGGGGCGACATGAACAAACCCTTCCTACAGAAACCAGACACAACTTCATCTGTCTAGACAACCTTGTTTGTGGCGTTGGGCGGTCGTTATAATCTCACCAAGAGCACTTGGTACTGCGTGGCATGTGAAGGCCTTGGTCGAGCTCTGCAGATGCATCGAATTCGCAAGTCGTCAGGTCAGCATCTCGGGGCGAAATCGGCAACAAATGCCGATTGCGGCTTCTCGTCTTGTGATGAGGTTCTCTCCCACGTCCTATTCATCAGTCACACACATTATAGTTGATGAGATGCTTGTGCTCACATTGATTCATCCAGCGAGACGAATCGCAAATCACCACCATGTCCAAACGTTTCTACAACGCATCAGAAGTGCCAGACGAGCAAACATGGATGTACGAGGACGTGCTCCCGGGTGGACATGACGCTGCCCGCGCTTTGCTCCAAAATTACAGCCGCATTCCGGCTGGTGATGTAGATGCGCACATCCGCAGAATAGTGAGCTCAAAGACGTGGCTTTCTGAGCGACGAGCTGACAGCCTCGAAGCGGGACGAGCTCTGGAACGTTTTCCACTACCCTTGCATTGGCCGATGGCGATTTCTCCTGCTAGCGGACAGCCAAAATCAACTTTACCGGCAGGTTTTGAGACGACTGACGGACGTCAATTCTCAGGATGGACTTTTGGACCTGGGCACGTGTGTTGGGCAGGCCCTCCGGCAGCTTACGCACGACGGCGCCGACAGCTCGCGACTCTTCGGGGTGGACCTCCGGCCCGAGTTCCTCGACATTGGCTACGACCTTTTCCAGGACAAGGGGAGATTTCACGCGACACTTGTCGCCGGCAACGTTCTCGACCCGGCCGACGCGAACCTCACAGCGCTCAACGGCCGCGTCAGCATCGTGTGGGCGAACGCCTCTTTCCACCTGTTCGACTGGAAGCAGCAGGTAGCCGCGGCGACGCGCATCGTGGGCTTCCTCAGGCCGGGGATCCGAGACGCTCTGGTTTTCGGGCGGCACCTGGGCAGCGTGGAGCCCAAAGAGAGCGAGGACAGAGGCCGCACGAGGTTTCTGCACGATCAAGGCAGCTTCCAGCGACTGTGGGATGACTGGAGCATGTGGCCGAGGTGGGGATGCAGGTTCCGGGTCACGGCGACGCGGCACGGGAGAGCCACTATGCTGTGTATCCGTACCTGGTAGCAGAATAGGTCACAGGGAATGGACCATATTATTTGCCTAGCAGGGCAGCTGGCAATGGGAAATGAAGCCTCGAGCACGGAACATATGTGAAGATTAGAGGCAGAATAGGCCATGTTCACGGCTGGAGGCAGCAAGCAGTCGCCCATGATCCCACACTCGGGCTCGAATTGCATCCGTCTATATGAAACGGGTCCTACACAATGAAGTTCATGATCCAGATCGTGCTTCGCGAGCAAAATTGACGTGCCATTTTTTTTTGTTTTTGGGCCCGCCTTGGACTGCTACCTTAGTCACGGTAGAAGAGTGCTGTGTCCAGAGGCAGCTTCTCGCCCATCCAGATTGCTCTTTGGGTATGGTTGCGCAGTTCGGCGGCATTGTGATCCACGCCGTCCTCGTCCGTGTTGGGGTGGATCAGCACCGACAGAGGACCTCTGTAGATAGCAAGCCAAGGCACGAAGGCGCCGAACTGTGCAGGTGTGAAGAGATTGACCTCGAACATGGCGACGGGATGAGGCCCTACGGGCTTGTCCCAGAAACGATAAACTCTCAATTCGGGGACTGAGAGGAGCCAACATCAGCCAGTCTCCGATGTAGCAGAGTACCAGAATAACACCGGACGTGGACAAGGAACAGCACCATGTACTCACACTCTCGCCGGATGCGCTCCCACAGTTGCCTTGCGTATTTGGCATGCCCTGAGTTGCTTTGGAAGTGGTAGATGTGGATGTCGCTTTTTGGCCAGCCGTCAGCATCAGTGTAGCAAATGGCACAACGGGTGTGGGGGCTGAGCGCCTCAGCGCCTCACTTACAAGCCTCCCCGTTGCCCGTTCTCCAGCGGTGCTGGGAACGCATCGTAGGCCATGCTCAGGCCTGTGTCACGCGGCGGGTTTTTGAAGCTTTTGCCATCCTCATTGAGTTCTTCTGGTAATGGCGAGGCGTTTTCGTAGCCCTCAAGAGGGGACACCCAGGTGTAACGCGGAGAGTTGGTGGCCATTTTGATTTGATTTTAAATCCCCAACGCGTGTAGTTCTCGGCGTGTAGTTCTCGGCGATGGCCAGGGCTCGGCGTGGTCGTTATTTAAAAGTCAGCGTGGCCGGTATATCAAAGGGCAGCTTCACAAGGCTCTCAAAAGGTAATATGCCAGCAGCTCAAAAGATACTTATACCCGAGGTCTGTCACAAAACACCGCGAAAGGTGAACGTAGTCATGTTCACGTTCACTCTAGGATAAGGCAGTAAACGTTCATATTGTCCCACCGCCAACCATTTCTAAGCAGCCGCGCGCGAAGCCCGCTGACAGACAGTCCAGTTGTTCGGGCTACCTGCGCATAGTATCCGTGATTTGAGTACTGAGGTAATATCCGTAGATTACCTACTTTAGCATACTGTATGTATGAAGATGACATAAGCAAACCGCAGCAGGCACGCACAAAGTACCTAACGCATCTTGGGGCTGACGCGTTCCCCGCGCGCGCTTCTCTCAAGGCCAGGACGATTTGAGATTCCTTCTCTACCTATCCGTTAGGTAGGCGGATATTCGTACTTGGTAGGTAAGCCAAGTATGATAATTGATCCTAACCCGTGAGACTACACTACCTAAGTTAGGTATTTAGTAATCAGCCTGATAGCTAGTTGACTAGGTAGTTGGGTCAGGTAGTGGATGGCGGTGGGGGTAGGTACTTCCCTATGGTGGTCACCTTAGGGATGCACCACCTTAAAATGCCTACCTAGGCTTGATAACACCTTAGCCTTAGCACCTTGCTATGTCCTGCTGTTTAGAGAGTACTGACTGTACACCATACTCCGTAGCGGTGGGGAGGCTGCGAGATTGTGGCCTGTGCGCCATGACGTCGCATCTTTCATCATCTTTCATCGCAATACCGAGCTCCGTCACTGCCTCACGACAACTTTTTCGTCCGACTCCATACTGAGACTCCTAAATTGAGGCCTGATAGATCGTCTCTCATGGCAGGCGCAAGACGAACCAGGGTCCCGCGAACCAGAAAATCAACGGCCGGCATCCCGGACGTCTATCAAGAAATGCTCGCCGAAGCAGATTTGGATGCTGGCCCTTCGACATCATCAGAGCCACCACTCAAAAAGCTCAAAAGACCTGGCGGCAAGAAACATCCAGTTGATCAACCGGGCGCCCAGGAGTCAATCTTGTTTGGAGGTGAAGATGACGATGAAGACGTTCAGTTTGAAGACGTGACTATTCCGGTCCCCACGGTACAGACCGTATACAGGGACTCCGACGATGAAGACGATGACGAGGAGAACGAGGAGAATGAGGAGGACATCCAGTTTGAAGACGTTGACTTCGGTGCTCTGCAATCCGTCTCGGAGTCCCATGGGGAGCCCAAGAAATTAACCCTCAATTTGTCGGCGCACACGGATGTGACAGCCTCGACAAGGAAAGTCACTGTGAGAAGAAAACCCATCACCAAAGAGGAAAAGGAGAGAAGAGTATCGATACACAGAACCCATCTCCTATGCCTAATTCTACACTCTGCTCTGAAAAATCGCTGGTGCGACGACGAAGACGTGCATAAATCTCTGCGCCCACTGCTGACCAACAAAGTCATCAATCAGCTGACCCCTGGCGCGCATCTCCCCCAATTTGGTCAAACGGAGTCTCTCAAGACTGGTCTCCAACAAGCCGGCGCCATCTTCAGAGCCAAATTCCAGATCACGGAGAGGGGGCTTCGTCGAGCCCTTTGGGCAGAGGATCCGAAGCATCTGATCGATGTGAGTACGAGTGCACGCATGAATTTCTAGACAATATGGCTCACTGACGACCAACTCTGTCAGTACGAACTTCCGAGCAACGCAGACTCCTGTATGGACCGGTCAGACTTTAGAAAGGCAGCAAAGAAGATGCAAGGATCCCGCGATGTAGGCGCACAACTCTACTGTGCGTTGCTTCGGTCTGCTGGGGTTCGCGTCCGTTTGGTTTGTTCCTTGCAGCCGTTGCCGTTCGCCACAGGCGGTCCGGCGTTGCCAAAACCAAAACCGCGCGATGCGACCTCATCCAACACGACCACGACCGCACGTCGGAAAGGGGAGGTGCCCAAAAGGATTCGCGAATCACCATATCCCGTATATTGGGTAGAGGTACTCGACGTCGCTCATCAGAAATGGCACCCAGTTGACCCTTTGGTGACCGGCTCCATCTGGAAACCCAAATCATTTGAGCCGCCAGCCACCGACAAGGAGAATGCCATGAGTTATGTGATTGCTTTCGAGACGGATGGTACAGCAAAAGACGTGACCAGGAGGTACGCTAAAGCTTACGCTGCAAAGACTCGCCGACTGCGCATCGAGACGGCAACGGAGAGAGGTGATGGTTGGTGGCGCCAGGCGCTGAAACTATTCGGGCGGCGTTGGCCAACGGATTTGGATGAGATTGAGGACGTTGAACTGGCAGCCATCGAAGAACGCGAACCCATGCCGCGTAACGTGGCGGACTTCAAAGATCACCCGGTTTTTGCCTTGAAGAGGCACCTACGGCGCAGTGAAGTGCTGGTGTCTGAGGCGCAGCCCGCGGGATCGGTCGCGGCTGGGAGTAAAGCTCCACTGGAAATGGTTTACAGAAGGAAAGACGTGCGCGTCGCCAAGAGCAGAGACAAATGGCACCGCCTCGGGCGCGAAGTCAAGCCTCTGGAGGTGCCAGTCAAGTTCCTTCCACGAAGGCCAAATGCGAGACCAGGCGATTTCGTGGATGATGGGTATGGTGGCGACGAAAGGGACGCAGCGGGCACGCCCATGTTTACCGATGACCAGACCGAACCATACCGTGCGCCGCCAGTCATCGACGGAAGGGTGCCCAAAAACAAGTTTGGCAACATTGAGGTTTTCGTTGCAAGCATGGTGCCGGAAGGCGGCGTTCACATTGGCGACGAGTTCGACACGGCGGCACGGGCATCACACATGCTGGGGATCGACTACGCTCCGGCATTGACAGGATTTCAGTTCAAAGGCAAGCACGGAACGGCAGTACTCAATGGCGTTGTGGTGGCACGAGAGTTCGAAGACGCCGTGCGGGCAGTGATGGACGGGCTGGGCGACATGGAGGCGCAAGCGGAGCAAAGCAAGCGGGCCTTGAGGGCAATCAAGACGTGGAAGCGGTTCCTCATGGGTCTTCGCATCCGTGAGCGAATCTGGGCTGGGGTGGATTCGGCAGAGAGAGCGGAGGAGGGGAAGCAGCTGGTGGAGGAGGCGGAGGGCAAAGGCAGCACAGAAGACGACGACATTGCGGCAGGGGGCGGGTTCATGGTCGACAGCGGAAACGAGGATGGTGATGAACCTGTGAGGGACGACGCACAAGCGCTATTAGAGGAGGCGGCCAGCGACATTACCGAGGAATACGAGATGGAGGATGATGGGGGCGGCGGGGGATTTCTATTGGATTAGATCTGAGTCGATGCATCATCGGGCGTGTGTTGGGGGGAGGCAGAGGAGACCGACCGATGTACCCTGGCTCTACGGTCGCTGGCAGCAAAACCATAACATAAGATGTGTTTCCCGTACCCGAGGCCGCCTCGTTTGTTGGTAAATTGTGGTTTGAGAAGTGCGGTTGTAATGACTGTCGAAGAACAAGGGTCTTCAACGGGCCGGATCGAGAAAGACCGGAAACAAATTGTCGATTGTCGTTTACCTCGGGCCCGGGCGCAGAATAAGGTACGGAGGCAATTACGGAGTAACGAGGGATTGATGGATGTTTACGTAGTAATTACCCAGTTTTACTGAGGCAATTAATATGAAATTACTCCGTAGGCCGGTTCGTTAACATGACCGATGTGCTGCTGCGGCCTGGCCCGAAGCCCGAAGCCGAAGCCACACACACGGTGGATGGATGTGCAACTACGATAATACGAGTATACGATGGATGACAATGATGGATGACAAAAATGGACGACGGGGGAAGGCAACGACAGCAAAAGCAACAGCAACGATGGAACGAGACGATGGCAGCAGAGAATAACAACAAACAGCAAAGGCCAAGTGTTAACAAGGTTACCGTCAGCGACGGACTGACTGGCAGTGCCACTTAGCGTCCATACTCCGTACTGTAAGTAGGTACGTGATGTTGCCCAAGTTGTTCTCCAAAGCATTCGTGCTTACCTGAGGTACCTATCCGTGCCTACCTACCTTGGGTTGGTGAGGTGAGCCAAGGTACTCAGTACTCGGTCCTGATACAAGCCAAGGCAGCTTGGCTCAACGGCCTAAGAATACCGCCGAGGCGCAGTTCGTAACCGAACTCATGGCGCGCCAAGCTTCGCTATTCACATCGCACTTGTTCGATACCAGCTCTGCAGCGCAGCTTCCTTGAGTGCCTGAGGTGGGTGTTGATTAATTGTTAGTGGTCGCATCACGGACATGCATGCATGCGTAATGAATGAGTCTTGCTTTCTCAACGACAAGACACCAAATAACAAACGCCCGGTCAGACACTTGGTCTCTGCTCTGTACGAATACACACGCGGGTGCCATTGTTGACCATCTCAGCTTAATATCTGCCTTGAACCATAAACAACGAAACAAGAAATAGATACAGCACACACCACGCAACACAACACAAACTACACCATCTCATCCCTTACCTACGTGGCGCAATGGATGGATGCCCGCCTGGTTGACCGTTTGATTTCTGTCCTCGGTTCATCCCACACCTCGCCCAATTTCACGCTGCATCTACCGTTCGTCCGGTCCTTGTCGTTCCAAGTGGTTTGACGTGATCCAGGGGTCCCTGCCCCCAGCACATCGCAGTCAACTAGGTAACACCCGACTCCTTCTGTCCTCGTTATCCTCCTCCAACCTATTCAACAACCCCTTGCTCTGGCGGTGCCTTCGTGAACATGCCTGTCCTACGCCAGACTTGGACTCTCACCCTCAAAAACTGGAAGATCATTGGCCGTCACGCCCTCGCTGCCGTCTTCATTGCCCTGATACTACCCATTGCCCTCACTACATTCTTCAGTTTTGCCAAGAACCTTTTCGTTCCCCCAGCAGTGTATGGCGTCGCCGACCCAAGGCAGATTCGCACTCTGCCAGACGCCCTACGCGCCGCCGCTGGTGCTGGCCGTGAGACCGTCGTCTTCGTGAACAACGACCTCGCCGGCGGTGATATCGACAGAGTCATTGACTCCTTGGTTCAAAATGTCGAGAGCGCCGGAAAGACGGCCCTGCGTCGGCCATCTACATCAGAGCTCGCGTCCGACTGTCGCAGCAACCTTCGCGGCGTCTCGTCATGTTACGGGGCCGTCGTCTTCCATGCGTCCCCCTCCGAGGGCTCGGGAGACCACTGGAACTACACTCTTCGCAGCGATGGTGCCCTGCGCAGTATAGTTGTCGATGTCGACTCTGACACCAATGACGCTCAGATATACCTTCTGCCACTACAACGCGCAGTCGACGCTGCCATTGCCTCCGTCCAAGCCATCTCCGGACCCGGCCCCGCCGCCGATCAATTACTGCCGAGCCCGCTCCCCAGCGTCGTCAGCGAGTATCCGTTCACCAGCTTGACCGAGGATGAACGTCGCGTCCGCGTACGCGTCATGTACCAAAGTGCCATCACGAACTGGATGGGGGTCGCCTTCATGACCAGCGTCCTCTTCGTCACCTACCACCTGACCGGCTTCATCGCCACTGAGCGCGAGAACGGTATGATTCGCCTCATCGATGCCATGATGCCTGTCAGTCGTAGGTGGCATACCCAGGCTGCCCGCATCACCTCCTATCACTGCGCTTTCGTCCTCGTCTATCTGCCAGGCTGGGTCATCGGCGCCTTGGTCCTGCGTGCCGGCGTCTTTGCACGTACCAGCGTCGCCATCGTTCTCGTCTATCACCTGCTCAACGGCGTAGCCATGGCCTCCTTGTCTATTTTTGCCGCTTCCTTCTTCAAAAAGGCCCAGATCAGCGGCATTGCCGCTGTCCTCGTCGTCATCCTCTTGGGCATCCTCGCGCAGTCCATCTCATATCCCAAGACTGGCGCCGTTGCAATCCTCAGCTTGCTCTTCACCCCATGCAACTATGTGTACTTCATCACTTATATGGCCCGCTTCGAGGCCAAGGACATGCCAACTGATTTGAGAAAACTTGCCCCGGAAAGTCCTTGGGAGCTCCCCGGGCTTGCTCTTTGGGTCTTCTTGATCGTGCAGATCTTCGCCTACCCTTTCTTTGGCGCCATGGTCGAGTCTTCTCTGCACGGGACAACAACCAAAGGCAGGACTGTAGTCTGCGGTGCCGGTGCCGCCGGCGACGGCCAGCCTGGCCCCGCTGTCCGCCTCCGAGGCTTCACCAAAGTGTACGGCCCCTCTGCCCTGCGTCGCTTGTTTCGCTTTTTGTCGACGCCCCCGGAGACAGTTGTTGCTGTTGATAACCTGAGTCTGGACGTCCGTCGAGGCCAGATCTTGGCTCTCTTGGGTGCCAATGGCAGCGGCAAATCCACCACCCTAGACTCCATTGCCGGCACCACCAAGCTAACGAGGGGGTCTATTACCATAGATGGCACCGGTGGCCTGGGCATTGCGCCGCAAAAGAACGTCATGTGGGATGACTTGACGGTCGAGCAGCACATCGAAATCTTCAACAGGCTTAAATCTCCAAGAGCAACGTCATCCAAGCAAGAAGTTCGTAGCCTCATCGAGTCCATCGACCTTGCGACGAAGAGGAAAGCTGCCTCCAAAACTCTATCCGGCGGCCAGAAGCGCAAGCTCCAGTTGGGCATGATGCTCACGGGCGGCAGTGCGGTATGTTGCGTCGACGAGGTGAGCAGTGGTATCGATCCTCTGAGTCGACGAAAAATATGGGATATCCTTTTGGCAGAGCGTGGGCGGAGGACCATTGTGCTCACCACCCACTTCCTGGATGAAGCCGACCTTCTCGCTGATCACATTGCCGTCCTATCCAAGGGCACACTTCGTGCTGACGGTTCGTCAGTCGAGCTAAAGAATCGCCTCGGCGGAGGATACCGAATCCACGTCCACAAGGACACGGGCACCAAGAACGCCCCGGATGTCGAGGGAGTCGAGAAGAAAGCATCCTTCGACCTGGTCAGCTACATTGCGCCGTCCTCGGCTCTTGCTGCCCAGGTCATTCGCACCCTCGAAGCACACGGCATCCATGAGTACCGCTTTTCAGGACCCACCATCGAAGACGTGTTTCTGCAGCTGGCGGAAGAAGTGCGCGGAGACGCAGGGGACGCTCAGTCCGATACTGTCTCCGAAGACAAAGAGATGAAGGCTGCATCAGGCGAAGTTCCTTCAGTGGGACCGGCGCCCCGAGGGGAAATTAGACTGCTCGACGGCAATCGGATTGGATACGTGAAGCAGGCTGTCGTCCTGTTCCGTAAACGCATCACGGTTCTTCAGTCCAACTGGATCCCCTATGTGGTGGCGTTCGTTCTC
Source organism: Colletotrichum spinosum (assembly GCA_004366825.1). NCBI lineage: Eukaryota > Fungi > Ascomycota > Sordariomycetes > Glomerellales > Glomerellaceae > Colletotrichum > Colletotrichum spinosum. The sequence goes on along the minus strand of QAPG01000126.1, from coordinate 46,714 downwards.
CCGGTGGCGGCTGCTGGTCTCGTCACTTTGTTCATCAAGGGGCAGGATCCGCCCGGCTGCTCCCCCTCCGAGGAGAGGTCGCTGGACCAGAGCCAAGGCGTTGGCCTCACGGCCTTTAGCTGGAAGCTGGTCGTGGGACCCCGCTCGAGATTGGAACTCGCGACCGCCGCCAGTGTGCTCCTGCCCGTCTTTGATGGGCTCGGTGGCGGATCCGGATCGAACAACTCTTCTGGCCTGGGTTTTGCGCAGCAACTACTCCAGGAGAATGCCACCTTGGCTGATACATTCGACGCCTTCCAGAGTGCCATTGTCGACCGACGTCTGGAGACTCTTCCAGGCGGTCTGTGGCTAGGTGATGGTACGACCATCCCTACGATTGCTTACATGTCAAACTTCAACGGCCTGATCAACCCTTTGCTTTCTCAAAACCTCGTCAACATGCTGCTCAGCAACGTTACCGTCATGATGACCTGGGCTCCTTTCGCCACCCCTTGGGAAGCGGACACCGGCAACTCTCTGCAATTTCTGGTCTACACCGGCATCGCTTTGAGTGCCTACCCCGGCTTCTTTGCCCTGTACCCAAGCTTGGAGCGTCGCAGGATGGTTCGCAGTCTGCAATACTCCAACGGCGTCCGCCCTGTACCGTTGTGGCTTGCCTACCTTGCTTTCGACTTCATCATCGTGGTCGCCTCTTCGGCCTTGGTTACCATCATATGGGCCGGCTCGTCGAGCATTTGGTACCACATTGGCTACATCTTCATCGTACTAATGCTATACGGGTTGACGGCTATCCTGTTAGCCTACGTCATCTCCCTCTTTTGCAAGACGCAGCTGTCCACCTACGCTTGGGTCGCCGCCGGGCAGGCGGTCATGTTTCTGGTCTACCTGGTCGCGTACATGTCCACGGTAACCTACGCCCCTGTGACTAGAGTCGATGACTATCTCTTGGTTGTTCACTTCGTGATATCTGCCGTGGCACCGATCGGCTCGGTGGTCCGGGCCATGTTCTTGGCTCTGAACTTGTTCTCCACGGCCTGTGACGGACGTGAGCTCGCGTCGGACCCGGGTGATATGCTTCGATACGGAGGGCCGATCCTGTACCTTGTTCTGCAGTCGATTGTTCTCTTTGTCATCCTGTTGTGGGCCGACAGCGGCTCCGTGGGCTCGTCGGTGCGGCGCCTCTGGCAGCGGAGGCTCGCGGTCGAGGAGCCCGTTGTCGTGGATGAGGAGGTCGCAGATGAGCTGAAGCGAGTCACGACGGCACATGGTAACGACGACGGTCTCCGAGTGATGCACCTGACCAAGACGTTTGGCAGAAACACGGCAGTAGACAACGTCACATTTGGCATTCGGCGTGGAGAAGTCTTCGCCCTGCTGGGGCCCAACGGCGCCGGGAAGTCGACCACCATTTCCCTGATTCGCGGAGACCTCAAACCAAGCCGCAACGGTGGCGAGATCCTCATCGAGGACAAGTCAGTGGTCGACGACCTGGCCGCAGCCAGAGCCAACCTAGGCGTTTGTCCGCAACATGACGCAGTGGACCTGATGACTGTGCGGGAACACCTCGAGTTTTACGCCCGTATTCGCGGCATTCCTGACATACATCACAACGTCAACGCCGTCATCAACGCGGTGGGCCTGCAGGCATTCTCGTCTCGAATGGCCCACGCTTTATCGGGCGGTAACAAGCGCAAGCTGAGTCTGGGAATCGCACTCATGGGAAATCCCACCGTGCTGCTGCTTGACGAGCCGTCATCCGGCCTGGACGCAGCGGCCAAGCGAATCATGTGGAAAACGCTGGCGGCCACGATCCCCGGACGGTGCCTCCTGCTCACGACACACAGCATGGAGGAAGCTGACGCCCTCGCGAGCCGGGCCGGAATTCTGGCGAAACGCATGCTGGCTCTTGGCACGACAGACAACCTTCGACGCCGGTTTGGGGACGCCCTACATGTTCACTTGATCAGCAAGACGGCACCACACACTAGCCCCGAGGAGACGGAAGTCCTTCGCGCGTGGGTACAGCGCACATTTCCGAAGGCGTCGGTAGAGCACAAGACGTATCATGGCCAGATGCGCTTCTCCGTGCCGGGGAGCGAGGTGTTGAGAGTGTTTGGTGGTCATGGGGCCCAAGACATCACTCTCGCGGGCGACGATGTATCGTCCAGCGCCGTGGGACAGCTGGCGGTCATGCTCGAAGAGCACAGAGAAAAGTTGGGAATAATGCATTACAGCGTCAGTCCAACAACCCTCGATCAGGTTTTCCTCACCATCGTCGGCAAGCACAACGTCAACGAGGAGGGATACAAGGAAGCAGACACAAAACCGCGGTGGAGATTACGGCGCTGATTCAAATGTGCCTCAGAGCTGGCGGAAGTTTGTCACGGCCGAACGCAAATCGTCAGGCGGCCTCTTCATTAGCGAGGGGGGGGAGAGCGAGAGTGAGAGAGAAAGAAAGTGAGAGAGGAGGAGGATGAGGATGAGGAGTCTGGAACGATCAGACGAGCCCCAAACACGTGTGGTCGCAACACTGGGCGAGGCAAGCGATGATCAAAGGGCAGGCACAAACTTGTCCACTCGTTTGCGACGTCAGTCAAGCTTCGAGAGCAACAAGACGAAGACGCTTCAACCCGCGATGGCAGCGACTAGGATAGGGGCGTGTTGGGGCGCTCTTATCTCTCTCTCAGCCAATGTTACTACTCAGTACTGCGTAGGAAAGCTACCAGCCAGGCTAGTCCAGGCGCTCAGTCCTCCTCTCCCGTCCAGCTTGAAGTGATGGTTTCCCTGGCTCATCTGATAGCCTTTCGACTTGCATCGGTCGTCATTTATTAGACATCCACACATACACACACACACAACAACAAGTGCTCCTTCCACTTCGCCTGGCCACGTTTCCTACTGTGTCGTATTTGTTACGGCATTGTTAGTTTCCGAAGGCGATCGTCAGGAGGCAGTCAGAAGTCAAATCGTGTCGTTATAGGGCGTCCCGAAACAAGACGCCGCGAAACCGAAGCAGTTGTGCATCGGGCCGTCTTGTTACGACAATTTAAACCGATGCAACAGTCTTAGCATGTAAGGTAATTGGAGAAGGCGGCTGGCTCTTGGATGGCTCGTCCGTTTCCCAGGATAGGCGACGCAAGGGATTTCAGATACACGACGGCCAGCAAACAAATAAAACCATGCTGTTCAACGTCGATACCATTGTCATCGCCTAACATCCCCCCCCCTGTTTCTGCTCGTTGTGTGTGGCGTTGACTGCCTGATCCGCATCTGATTAGATTGCACAGCCATTGTGCCTGGTAGTCTGTCCCGGTACTAGTCCAGGCTCAATGTCGGACTACATGAACTGCGACTAAAGGACGACAGCAATAGAAGGTGGCGGTGGCGGTGGCGGCGGCTTAAACGAAGACGACATCTAAATATTTAGTGAAGTCATCCGTTCAGACAGATATAGGCTGGTGTTTGATGACTGTGTCGCCTGGGTCGTCTTGACCGAATGTTGGTGATGCAAGACAAGTTGTAGATCCGTTGCATGCTTGAGAGTGCAGTTTCTTCGAGTCACGCCGTCGCTCAAACCCCTCCCCCACTCGAAGCTTCAGCCATCTGTTACGTCGAGGCATTCCACGAAACACGGCATCTTCACTGATCTCATGCAGTAAGGATCATCGAGGTCAGAGAAAGCTACGCCGAACCCTACTCCGTGTTCGATATCTGCACTGAGTTAGGGAACGAGGTGTCTCCACCCCGACGAGGATGGAGCTTTCTGTAATTACTGCGTAGGCATGCCTCTGTGTCGTTCGAAACCTCGTCCTCCCTGGCTCGCAACCCAAATACGCACCCCGCCTTTACGCCTCGCACCTCCATCACATCACATCTGTGCAGCCCGGACGTTGTTCGAGATGTACGACGGCACAGGCTAGATCCGATTTCGATGAGGAGATCGCGAATATGAGCGAATATCATTGTGAACTTTGCTTCTTTATCTTCTCTTCTTTTCTCGTACGAGCTCACGCGGATTTGCTCGCGGGATCGGGCCTCGCTGGGTCGCATCTCTACTTGGGGGAACCAACCGCCATTGCCGGCGAACTTGCAAACCGAATTAGTTGTCATTGGCATGCCCCCTTTGTTTTCTCGGGCTTCCCATCCCCGAAATTTCTATCTTCGGAACTGAACGGTGAACGCCCAAGACTCGTTCTTGTTGCAGGCCTTATCCGAGGTAGATTTGACTCAAAAAGCCATGGGATAACCATGGAAAGAGCGGGCGACATGGCAGAGCCAAAGTCTCGTCGTCGTCAACAAGCCGTTCGGAACGTTCATGTCTGCTTCCCCGCCATCCTGATTTGAGCTCAATCCTGCAGCATTTTACATCCTCGCGGAAAAGGGATTGCCGTCTGCGCGGGGGAAGCTTGGGTTATAAACACCTGCCCTTCTTCGTCCTCCGCCTCTCCCAGGAGTCTCATCCACACGGTCTTAGCTTCGACCTGGCCTGTCGCCTGCCGTAATCCAGTCTCTCTCAGTCACCTGGTTGGCAGCGATGAACGCGACCAACCCTCCTTCTGGTTCGGACGTTGACAGAACGGCCACCGTCATCGGCTCGGTGGTGCTCTGCATTCTGGTCCCTGCTACGCTGGTAGGCCTTCGGCTCTACACGAGAACCAAGGTCATCACGCTCTTCGGCGTTGATGACGTTCTCGCCATTGTCGCGCTCGTGAGTAGCAGCAACAGCAGCATTTGTTGGCGCTGAAAGCAGACAAAAAAGTCAACCGCGGAAATGCTAAATGCAGACCTCGGAAACAGGTGGCTACGGCAGGCTGTGGCATCGCAATCGCGGCTAGTAGGACTGAACCCTTGTCCCCTCAGGAGTTGTCATGTTGGCTGACCTGTGGCTTCCTAGTGACGGAACATGGTCTCGGCAAGCACACATCAGTTTTGTCCCCTTCAACGGTGCCCGAATATCTCCACGTCAGTTGACCGACCTCGCCTCTGCAGCGTCGTCCAGCTGGTGCTGACGTGTGGCTCCCAAGACTTTCTTCGTCTCCATTGTATTTTACAATATCGCGCTGTTATCCATCAAGCTCTCGTTCCTGTTTCAATACTACAGAATTATGGCCGTGCCGAGGATGCGCAGAGTCTATGCCGTGGCCATCGTCGTTGTGGGAGCCTGGTCGACATCGCAGCTTCTGATTGCGATCTTCACCTGCTTCCCCGTCCAGGGCTTCTGGGACAAGACCATCCAAGCTAAGTGCATTCCGTCACAGCCGCAGTGGTACGTCAACGCGGCAGGAAACATTGTTTCAGACGTGGCAGTGTTCACATTGCCTCTGCCCATATTTTGGCATCTGAGCCTTCCTCGGAAACAGAAAATGCTCTTAATGGGCATTTTCAGCCTCGGGTTCTTGTGAGTTGAGGCCAACCGCTGTCCCCTCCCCTTTTTCTCTCTCAAAAAAAAGGGGGGGGGGGGAAGGGGGATTTCGCTGAAATTGCTGACGACCGTTCGATAACCTGCGTCAGCACGGTAGCCATCTCCGTCATCCGCATTCAATATCTCAGCGTCCAACAAGACTTCACTTGGACAAATGTGGAATCGTCTCTCTGGTCTCTCGGGGAACTCACCTCGGCCGTTACATGCGCCTGCCTCCCTACTCTTCGGCCGCTTATGACGAGGCTGTTTCCGAGAATGATGGCGGGCGTGAACTACTCACTTCACAGTCATCAGGCGACGGACACCCGGCCGACGGTGCCAACTGCCACGTACCCAATATACCCGACCAATGCTATCGACGTAGAGAAGACTGGCATAGAATCGGCGTTGTCAAGCGCTAGATCCAGCCAAGTCAAAGGCGGTCAGTCTGCAAGTCATGGAGCGTCCATGTATCAGCACAGGGTGGAATCCACCGACAGTATTCTTGGTCTGGCGAGTAGACGCGAAGACGACATCACACCAGCCAAGTCAAGCTTCAGCCCGGTAAGCCCAAGGCCAACTTGGGCACCCTACCATGGGAGCGTGGCGTGGCAGGGCAGAAGAGATCCTCCCAGAAGTGGTACACCTTTTTGAGAAGTTGGGGCAGGTGCGAATTCGACGGCTTTGAACTATCTCATGTACTCAGACACTAATCATTTGCACACCAAAGACCACATCGAGCCGGTGAGCATGTGCCTGTCGGATGAGTACTCGTTTGGACTGTGTAATCCGGCCTCGACCAGTATTGTCGGATTCGTCGGCTTGCAGGCGTCGCATCAGGTTTTGGCCTGTGCGTTGGGCGAGTTATTCTCTCGGAGGGAAAGCAACTCATGGATTGAGCCAGACAGCCGGTCAACCAAAGGTGCCGTATAAACAGATGAAAACCTCCTTGTGTAGCCCTGACTCAGGCTTCCAGGCCGACATCAACAGTTCACCGCAACAAATTGAACAACCTGTCTGAATGCCCCCAAAAAAACATAAATGGTATATTGCGTTGAGGATCGAGGGGCATGACAAGGAAACTGTGTGCAACCAAAAACCACATAATATGATACGCCAGGGCCCGCGAGGGGGGGG